>QLOK01000849.1:0-10023 GCA_003313805.1 Tricholoma flavovirens
GTTTGAGCTTGAAAATGTGTGATGTTTCTTGTTTTGGCAAAGTCACGTGAAAAACACAATAATTATGACACTCATGACAAAGAGCTACTCGCAATTTTTGAGGCTTTCAAACACTGGCATCAATATTTTGAAGGTAGTGGCACCTTGATTGATGTGGTCACAGATCACAAAAATTTGGAGTACTTTGCCACTACGAAAATCCTTATGCAGTGCCAAGCACGCTGGTCTGAGTACCTCTCTCAGTTCAATATGGTCATTCAGTTCTGTCCTGGCAAGTTGGTGGCAAAACCCAATGCATTAACAAGATGTTGGGACATCTACCACAAAGGGGGAAATAGTGACTTCATCCTGGCGAACCCAAGTAACCTTCAACCCATCTTCACCCAAGAACAATTATCAGCTTCATTATGTGCTACTTACTTAGCAACTCCAATCATTCAATCTGCAATCATTATAAATGTCGAGAAACTCCACAATGACATTTGCTCTTCCTTATCTCAAGATCCCATTTCAGCCAAATAATTCCTGAATCCTAGTAATCCCAAATGGACCATTGATGAAAGTGGCCTACTTCGGCTCAACAATCAGATATTCGTACCTGACGTCTTAGACCTCAGGATTAAAGTCCTTCAGTACAAACATGATCACGTCCTGGCTGGACACTTTGGGTTGAATAAAACCCTAGAAGCTGTTTGCTGAGAATATGTTTGGCCTAACCTTCATACCTTTGTTTGGGACTTCTGCAAGTCATGCACCACCTGCAAAAGGTCCAAGGCACCTCAACATAAGCCTTACAGGCTCTTAAAGCAATTGCCAGTACCCAAAAGGCCTTGGAACTCCATTTCTATGGACTTCATTGAACACTTGCCTGATTCTTCAGGCTACACTGCTGATAATACTCAACCCAGAAACCTAAACAAACCACTAAAATGGCTCTGTTCCAGGCTCCTAAAACCATTTGCTCAAACTGCTCATATGGGGCTTAATCCAACGGACCACTATCATATCCATATCTTATCAGACAAGTGAGACCAAACATAAAACAAATAAACAAAACTTTCCCCAAACTTGCAGTTGAGTGGCTGGCAAAAGTGGGATTCAGTGATCTCAGTGATCTCAAATAAACCCTAGAATAGGTGCTAGGATTATCTCTTGACAATCAGAAATAAACAGCAAGAGATACTGCCGCATACGGTAATCAGTACTCAGTGTTTGTCATTGTGTCCACATCAACAACACTCGCCAACATCATTGTGCACGTGCTTGTCATCACAAGTGATGAGCACATCAATACCCTCCTACTTAACTATTTCCCTTCATTCTTTTTACATACATCAACCTTACATGTATATATGACAATAATAACACTGCTATTTCTAGCTAGTAGTAAGCCCAACAGTACATTACCATGAAGGAGGGGGGTCTTTGCACTTAGGTATATGGCTCCCTCAGGCTCTTGATCCCCCAATGGAAATAATGATAATAGGTATGTAGACCATGGGGGATGCCTCTCCAGGTGCAGGTACAAATTTGCACAATGGAAGACCAAAGACTCAGAGGTGGTGAGCACCAAACTCCACCTTTTCACTCATCATGATACATAGGCCCATCATCTCTACCACTGGCACTTACCCTTAGCTATTCCTTGCTCCCAATAAACACTGTAAGGTGTGTGATTTTAATTTTTAGCCCACTGCCATGTATTGGCTCAGCAGAAGGTATGCTTCCCACCTACCTGTAACCTATAGTTTATCACACAACCAGAGATTATCAAGCCCCAACTCCTCCCTACTCCATGTGTCATCCTGATACCTACCCAGATACTCACATTTGTCCCATGGACATTCAGAAGCTCAGTAGAAGGCATGCTCCACCTGTAGTTTCACTCTCCTGTACACCATCACCTACCCTACCTGGAGAGGCATCCCCCATGGTCTACATACCTATTATCATTATTTCCATTGGGGGATCAAGGGCCTGAGGGAGCCATATACCTAAGTGCAAAGACCCCCCTCCTTCATGGTAATGTACTGTTGGGTTTACTACTAGCTAGAAATAGCTGTGTTATTATTGTCATATATACATGTAAGGTTGATGTATGTAAAAAGAATGAAGGGAAATAGTTAAGTAGGAGGGTATTGATGTGCTCATCACTTGTGATGATGAGCATGTGCATGATGATGTTGGCGAGCGTTGTTGATGTGGACACAATGACAAACACTGAGTGCTGATTACTGTATGCGGCAGTATCTCTCGCTGTTTATTTCTGATTGTCAGGGGATTATCCTAGCACCTATTCTAGGGTTTATTCAAGATCACTGAGATCACCGAATCCCACTTTTGCCAGCCGCTCAACTGTGAGTTTGGGGGAGGTTTTGTTTATTTGTTTTATGTTTGGTCTCATTTGGTCTGATAAGATATGATAGTGGCCTGTGGGATTAAGCCCCATATGAGTGGTTCAAGCAAATGGTTTTAGGAGCCTGGCTCTGTTCAGTATAACACAAGTCAGAGGAAGGTTGCGAGTCATTCTAAACTTTCACCAATCTCTGGAAATGATCGACAAATTGATTGGATGCTATATCAGGATATGCAATGCTATTTTGGGAGCTTCAAAGCTATTTTTGGATGTTTTCAAGGATTTTCAAGGATTTTCAAGGATCTTCAAGATATTTTTGAGACTGCAAACCGGGTTTCGATTGTAGGAATGAGTGATGCGAGGGTATAGCAAGGTGTGGGAAGTAATATTGAGGTCTTTGAAGTGGTTTTTGTGATGTGTGATCAATTTTCGAGGATTTTCAAGATTTTCAAGGATTCAAAAATGCTGTTAGATAAAAATTGTGGATAATACAAGGATAGATAGATGTTATGAAAGGTGAACAATGATAAATGTGAGAGGATGACTAGTGTTTTAAGGTCCGGTCCAGTTCGGTTTTTTGACTTCCAAATGGGGCAACCGCAACCGCAACTGGTCTAGGACCGACCCAGATATTGGGGGGACTGAACCGGACCACCTAGGACCAGTCTTTTGCTGTCCATGGACTGAAAAAAGACTGGTTTGGACCAGTTTTTTGGTGTAAAATTTATCATACAAATATAAACCATCTGTATCTTAGTTATCATTACCCAGAATTTTGGAAGGGTTATAGGCAATGATAGAGCTTGTAGATATCTACCATTTGATTTAATTTTTAAGAGATTTGATGAAGATTTGATGTAGCTATGACCATAACCAAAGTACATCTCCTAAAGACTCAGGCAAAATGTTATGTGACTACCATAAATTATGTGACGCATACCCTACATTGATGAATACCAAGCATATTTGTCTACCAACAACCTCCATATCCAAAACTAAAATGAAACAAATGATGAAAATTTAAGTGAGTTAGAATCAAAGTTGTTCTGGTACAAGTTGCACGAAAAAAATACTTGCACCAAAATGAATTTCTTCATATCTTTCTCAATTCTTAACCGTTTCTGATGAACCAAAGGTCAAATTAAAGGTACTAATTATGGTTACAAGGGTATGTAGCTCACGTGACCATTTAACCGGTTGCAACCGGTTTAGACCGGTGTTTTTTCGGTTCTACAATATTTTTGAAAATGAAAGACCAGCAACTGGACTGCAAAAGACCGGTCCATAAATAGACCACTGGTCCGGTCCTAATCGGTCCAGTTCAGTCCAGTTTCGGTCTTTTTTTGGTCCTATGGACTGGACCTTTAAACACTAAGGATGACAATATTTTCAAGGGTGAGAATGAGGACGAATGAGTTGCGATGAAATCCAATGAATTTTTGGATTGAAACTTCATGACTAATGATGAGAAGAGAGTTCTAGCTCTCAACTCCTAATACTATATGAATGGGGGATGCTTCCCTTGTCTTATTCAATGTAAATAGTACAAGTTTTATGTAGTTTAAAAGAATAAAGCTAAAAGGGGAAATGAAGTACAAAGAAAACATGAGGCAAAAGAAAACATATGGAGATCCAAAACGAGTTTATGAACCATATGGAATGATAACAATGAGTCAAGGGAGTGTGGGAGACAATAAATCGAAATACAGACTGTCCTTTTGTTGTATGTATCTGAAAATATCACAAAAATATCACAAACTGCCTTGAGGTGATATAGTGCACATGTTGGTGGCTGAAACAAAACTTGTCGAAGTAGATTAGGCATGGAATAGTGATAGAACATGTGCAATAGTGTCTGGGGGCATGTAGAAGTGATATCAATAGTGCGAAAAATTCGAAAAAAGCTCAAAAAAGATCAGAATGCTGCAATAAGCTCAAAAAAGGCTGGGACATTCATAAAAATACATCAAGGATGTTCTGGGAGTGTTGCGAAGTAGTTGACAATGATTTGAATGGTCCACAATCATTGAAAACATCTGAAAGCAGCTCGAAATATCGTGAAAATGCTAAAAATAACCAAAATTTGATTGAACATCAGTGGGAACTGATCGCAAAGGTTCAGGGAGTGATCATAAATGATCATTGACAAGTAGGGGTATATGTGAACATGTGAAAATTGTTTCAGAGCTTGATGCAAGGTGTGGACCTATCACTGCACTACTTGTAGTAGTTGATTGGCTTTCTAAACAAGGCATCTTCATCCCTACTTCAGATGATCTCATGGCACCCAAACTCACCAAGCTTTTCATTATCCATGTTTTCTCAAAACATGGAGTACCAGCACATGTTACTTGTGATTGTGGTTCAGAGTTCATCTCCCATTTCTTCCATTCCCTAGGAATCACCTTAGATATGAAAATCCACTTCACTTTGGGTTATCACCTGGAAGGTGACAGCCAGACTGAACATCTAAACCAAACCCTGGAACAATATCTTCATATCTTCTGCAACTACCAGCAAGACAGCTGGTCAGAGATTCCACCTCTCACCGAATTCATCTACAACAATTCCCCTAGTGCTACAACAGGTGTAATGCCTTTCTTCGCTAATAAAGGCTATCACCTGAACATCACCATATTTCCTGAACATGAATTAGCCTCTGCCAAAGAATGTGAGTATGTGGTTGACCTTGATGAACTACATACTGAACTATGCAACCAAATGGCAAAAGCTCAAGTTTGCTACCAAGGGCCTGCAGATTGCTGCAGAGAACCTGCACCTGACTTCCAAGTTGAACAAGTCTTTGTCAAAGCTGAAAATATCTGAACTACTAGACCCTCTAAGAAACTTTCAGAAAAGCACCTAGGATCATTTGACATTATAGCTCAGCCTGGCACACATTCATTCACCCTTTGGCTTCCTGAACACCTTTGTACTATACACCCCATTTTCCACATTTTTCAGTTAGAACCTTCAGTGCCAAACATGATCCCAAATTGTACCCAGCCACCTCCTCCTCCCATTGAAGTCAATGACAACCTTGAGTACAAAATCACCAAAATTCTTGATTCAAAGCTGGATAACAGGCATAGGTGTAAGCTCCTTTACTATGTCTGTTGGGCAGGTTATGAAGGCACCAATGAAGAAAACTCTTGGCTACCAGCTACTGAGCTAGATCATGCTCAAGAACTAGTAGTGAGCTTCCATACTCGTTACCCAAACAAGCCCAGACCTTAACTCACTCATTCTATGGGGATCAGGTAAAACCAGTTGAATTAACAATATCAGTAATCAACTTTATAATACTTCAGTTGACCTGCCCTTAAGCCCATTTTCAGGTCCATGCTCAGGTTTGTCTGAATTGTTCAGGTCCATAAAGGACCTACCCCCACACTCCTTGATGAATTCCTGATACAAGTCTTTCTCAGCTTGTATCCCCTCCAAGTCCTCCCCCAGCTCACTCACATCATCCTCATCCCACTCCTCCCAAACTTTGGGCTGCCCATCAGTAAACTGTTTGCTGATCACTTTGGTCAACAGGAGCAGCCACCGGTCAAGAACCTGCCTTAACATCTTAACTTCCTCTGTCAGTTCCTGGACCTCCTCCCTAATTGCCTGACTGACCCCAAGTTCAGCCTCCATCGGGCCCCCACTTGGTCCATCCCTCCCCATCCAGATAGCCCTTTTGCACTTTTGTTTTGACAATAAACAAGCCATACATGACTTGTTTTGAGCCCCTACTACATAATCACATGGCCGTTGGTATCATTTGCATCTACCTTGATTTAGCAGATACCCTTGACAAGACAAAGGCACTTACTACCCAGAGTCAACCCCTGGTATCTCCACCAAGGGGACTTCAGCTTCTGTCGGCACCACCGACCCCTCTGAGCTTCCATGCTCCACCCTCAGCTTTTTTGATGGTCCCACCCCAGTTACCTCCACCTCCTCTACTGCTTTCCTCTTACCCTCCACCACCTTCTGCTTCGCCTTCTTTGCAGCCTTGCATGTGGCTCCACTTCTGCCACCCATACCTGCTCTTTCTCTGCAGCTAAACATGCTGCCTCTGCCTCCTCCTCAGTCTTGCATTCTTGTTCCTCCTGCCATTCCAGCTCCTCCATCCTCACCTGTAGCTAGGCCTTCTCATGAGCTCATCTTGCGCCAGGGACTTCAACAGTGGTAGTGGGGGCATGAGTTGTGGGGAACATCATGGCAGTTTGAGGGAAAGAAAAAATTCTTGATCATTACCTAAAATGGACCATCAACACTCACGTGCCTTGGCCCTAAGGGGGAATACTGTTATGTTCTGTTCCACTTACCTCAAATCCAAGATCCAAAAACACCCAAAAAACCCAAACTTGATTTGTTTTACTTATTTAAAATACTTATTTGAAATTACTCCTAAATACAGATTGTAGCTTAGTTACTTACACAGCTCTTAGTAATGACTACTTTGGCAACCTCTCAGCTTCTCAAAACATCACCAATCCCCAAGTACATACTTAGTATAAAAGCTTAGTTACTTCATTTGTATTCTGCAGTTCAAATATTGAATCTAGTCAATCTCCTTCTCAACCTTTGCTCCCTTTCTTCATTCATGTTCCTGAATTAATCCTGAACTACCTTCAACTTCTGACCTCCTTGAAATTGGGACACCATAACAGGTGAAGGGCACAACTTCTTACAAGTCCCTTCTGTTCCCTCATTCAGCTCCACAGTATTCCCAAACGAGTTCCTGAAAGAGATCAGTACTTAACAGAGCCTAACATTTTTAACCTTTTTCTTTGCTGGCTGAGAAGCACTGAGCACTTCTGAGATCTGAAGTCCTGAACTGCTGTGGTCCATTAAATGTTTACTGTCACTGCCTTACATTTTGTAGAACATTGACTTATGGTTTCCTCTTAAAAACAGAAGTGAGATCTTGGGTGAACAGGACTGCCAAGTTCAAACTCCAGGCTGATGGCTGCTGCCACTGTTACTGCAGTTTTGAATTGCAAAAAAAGAACTGCATCAAATATAATAGTTAACACAGTGTTACACCAATCACTCCATGCAGTTCAATAAATCTCAAGAAGACCAAGAACAGCATCTTAGTAGCACACAATGTCTGAGTTGACACGTGATGCCAATGCAAACTTGAATGACTCATTGAGCATAATTATCTAATGTTTCTTTCATGCTCTGCAGTCATGTGTAGCTGTGGCTGGCTTTGTTTACTGGTGCTTTGTGCCAGCCCTACAGAGACATTGAAGGAAATAAAGTTATGCTGGGTTTGAAATTTGTGTGATAATCACACAGATAAGATTATATTTGGACAAAGCCTTGAGTACTGATTTCCTCTCAACCATGAAGTTGGGCATGGGAAGGAGGCTGGCAATAAATGCATTTTCCATTGGCTTGATACTGATTGCTGTGGCTGCCAGATACTGATGCTGATACTGAGTGGAGTTTGTAAGCATTTCCTGCACCTAATGCATGTGTTACTAGTGTTACATGTAGTCACACTTCCCTAGCATACATACACACTACATCGATAACAGTCCTTCACTATATACAGTGGTTCTACTTATCCTTGTGTGATCTGCCTTATTGTTATGTTCCGTTCCACCTGATTTGGACTTCTGATGGAACACCGCTCCAGACTCCGATATATGTTGAGATTGATCAGATTCCATTCCAGTGCATAGTGTAGACTTCGTACATAGTTACTGTAGTTACTCATAGGATTTTACCTCGGGTTAATACCTCGGGTACCGCCCGTACTGCCGACCACAGCTAATGTACATAGCTCTTACCTCAGTCTCCGATCTCGGATTTCATATTAGTATTTAAACTTAGATACTTCGTTTGTATTCTGCAAATTCGAATATCATACGTTTCATATGTTTCACACGTTATCATACATTAGTCACCCTCTTGTCTTTGTCTTCGGACTTCCGATCGGTCCCCTACTCGAATTCCCGATCATCCTCCAGTAAATTGAACACCATAACAAGCGAAGGGTGCAACTTCTTAAAAGTTGAAGCCAAGTTCTCTTCAATACCCCTCCGGATTACCGATCAGTTCCCGCGCGGATTCCCCTTCAACCTCAGATCATAACAGTATATTCGAATTCACACTTCGTTGTTACTCATGACCACCACCCAGACTACAACTCGAAAATGGACCACTCAGAATTCCCGATGTGCAGGTGCAATCCACAGAATTTCTGCGATTCACCGTTCTGTTCTTAGTCCTCCAAGATTATCATCTACGTTTGGACAAACTTCACGACCCTCTAACATCTTTCGTCAAATTGGCAAAGGTGCTCCGTCAATTAGCACTACATTAATGTCCACCAATAATGATCAGGGAACTAACGAACCTCAGCCACGTTCCCGATCCCCTACACCATTGGAGTATGTGGACCCATCCCATAACGATCATCATTCGGACCCTAGCGGTCCTCCCGATTCTCCGCCCATACCTCCCGACCCTCCTAACAATAATGATCATGACCCTGGTGACCCTCCTGTTCCAGGAGATGGCCCAGGACCTGACGATAGTGATGATGGTAGTAGTAGTTCATCATCAGCGGATCCTGGTGGTAGGTTTGCCCAAGCTCTCTTTGAGCTTTCAGGCAGCCTTAGGTATTTGCGTCGGAACTCCTCACCCAAACCCAAAAAGATAAAGGTTCGAGGGCCAGATACATTCGACAGCTCCAACCCCAAGAAACTATGGGACTTCCTAGTCTCTTGTAACCTTCACTTGAGGGATCGGCCCCAAGTCTTTGCATCCGATGAGAAAAGGATTCTCTTCATCCTTTCTTATCTCAAAGGATCAGCTCTTAGCTGGTTTGAACCAGGACTTAACAACCCTACGAACTCCGCCCACTGGATGTGGAATTACCAAGCATTCCTGGGTGAGCTAGAAGGCAATTTCGGTCCCCATGACCCGGTCAGGGATGCAGAGAAAGCCCTCAATGAACTCTCCATGAAGAAAACGGCCTGTATTGTTAAATACAACATAGACTTTTGGGAACTAGCCTCACGAGTCAGTTGGAATGAATTGGCACTCCGCGATCGGTACTACCGCAGACTTCCGCTTCGACTCCATGTTGAAGTACTTCATGGGGGTAAACCAGACAACCTTGCAGCCTTGCGTCTAAAAGCCCAAGATGCTGACAACATCTATTGGATGCAAGAGGAAGAATCACATTTGGAATCTCAGAACATGGTCAATGTCGGACACCCAATTAAAAAGGATTCCAGCAAAACCCATCAGCCACAACCCCCGTATAACCCCCCAGTTTACCACCCTCCTGCTCCTTCCATTTCCCGACCCTTGCACATTATCAGAAATAGATCCAAAAATTCTATCTCTGATAAACTCAGAAAAAACGGCAAACTCACTTGTGACAAAAGAGATCGCTATGAAAGAAGGACTCTGCCTTTACTGCAGAGAAAAAGGACATGTCACTCATGATTGTCCAAAATCAAAAGTAGCAAAAGCATGATTGGCTAACGTTTCAGCCCCTGAGTCAAAGGCCGAAACCGCAGACTCAAAAAAATAGTCTGCAATCCTCAGAGATATGCTACACGGACTGAGGATTGCATTGACCTTACCCGCATAGCTAACTTCATTAGGCTCAATGCTTCCGCTCTTTTGGATCCCGACTCCCTAATCAT
>QLOK01000855.1:0-43294 GCA_003313805.1 Tricholoma flavovirens
CTCCGTCCGAACTCGAAATGCATGCGTGCAAGCATGTACATACCCTCCTTGGATGCAAACCCGCCCTTGCGGAGTTCGTTGAAACGTACGTTGATGAACATGAGGCGCGCCTTGTAAGCGATGAAGAGTTCCGCCAGGCAATCTGGGATTACGAGTGGTACGTACTCGTATTCGGATCACTATTTAAAATATATTTCTCTAATCTTAATCGTTTTAGTTTCCGTCGACGTCGCTTCCACTGGCCGTCTGAGATTCCTGAATGGGATCAAGATGCCTTAGATGAGTCGTGGGATGGCGTCTTCAACCCAAGACCCATTTATGTCCCAAAACCAGCAGCATCTCGTACTCCAACAAGTTCGAACACTGAAGTTTCCCCAGCATCGCCTATCGACATTTCAGCCTCTTCGACACACCCGTATACTGTGGACGAACTCACGCACGTGCGGACGATCCGCGTTTTCGAGGCCGTCAAGACCAACGAATATACGTTGACGTCTTTGCAGTTTCCCCGACGACCTCCGCCGGTTCCTCCAAAGCATAGTATCGCTGACTGAACTAACATCATAGAACAGTTATAGAACTGCAGCACACTCTTTATTTGTTTGTTTTCACGCTCTTTTTCCCCTGCTTTGTAGAATATAGCGCCATCCATCACTTGTATAATTAGATACATCTTTTGATCCATTCTAGGATCTTGAATAAGAATTGTCTTTTAACTGCACGTGATGATGTTGTGTTGGGTTCGGGGCGCGTAAGTCACGTTGATGCACAGCATTGCTCAACTGGCACACGTAACGCGCCAACGCGTCATGCCAGTGTCCGACTCTGCCTCTGCCACTTTTTGAAAGCTACAAGATGCCGGAATCGTTCATCCAAACGTTTACTCATCTCAAAAACCGACCAAACTCAGATCGTGCTCTTTCAATGCTCCAGCGCATTGCATCTATTGTTAAACCAATCATGCGTAAGCATAGCTGGACTCTTCCTGTGCTTGCAGAATTCTTTCCAGAGAGTCCCAATCTACTTGGTGAGCAAATTCATACCTATGTTGTTAATACGACGATGTGTCCAAATACAATGGCAGGTCTTAGTAGGTTAAACATCCTTCGTCTGATAATATGCTGAGCATTACATTTTGGAGATATAAACCGAGGATACAAAATTTGTTTACGGTTGCGCCCTGCACACGCCCCAGATACCTTTCTGGCCGAACAAGACGTAATTCAGACCATGCTTCATGAGGTTCGTGGAGTTTTCAAGTTTCCAATTTTTTCCCTGCTGTGGACCGTCGTTCCGTTAGCTTACTCACAACGTGCATGGGCCCCATGATGAAAAGTTCTACAACTTTCTGAATAAGCTTCAAGATGAATATGACGAATTGCAACGCTCAGGGTATGCCGGAGAAGGCTTCTTCTCGAAAGGGCAGCGGCTCGGCGCGAATGTCTATCACGATCTCCCGCCACACCTGGCCCGCCAGAAGGCTCTTGAAGCAGCAGAAAAAAGACGCCAGACAGCTCGTGTTCTAGGCGGTGGTGGCCGTTTGGGTGGCAGAGCCCCAAACACCAGAGGACTGAGCCCTAGAGAATTGGCTGCTCAGGTGAGTGCAGCAATTGAAATATACTTTTGAAAAGAGTATTCATTATCCTGTGCAGGCTGCTGAACGAAGAGCACGCGACGACAAAGCGTGCGGCTCCGGCGCGCTGGCTGAGCGCGAGGCCGCAAAAGCTGCCACAGATGGTATCGAGAATAACGTCATCGATCTGACCGTAGATGCCAATGATGCCAAGGCATATGCAGGTGATGTCATTATTCTTGACCAGAAGCGTCCTGCGGCCAGGGCCCCAAAGGGTGATGTTCAACGGTCGGAGGCACCTTCGTCAAAATCTGTTCGAGATTATACTGCGCCAACCGCTCAGCCCTCTAATGGGCTTGAGCGCATACCAGCCTCCTCGAGGCCTAATGCATTACTTCCCACTAAGATTTCAGGGGAATGGTCCTGCCCAACGTGCACTCTTCTAAATCAGCCGCAAACATTACAGTGTGACGCATGCTTGGCAGAACGGCCGCCTTATTTGAGTGCAAGTTGGACATGCATGACTTGTGGCGGAGCGGAGATGCCTCATGACTTGTGGATCTGCCGGTTTTGTGGAGTTATGAAGACCACTAGTTAGGGATCTGCTTCTCTAGATTCACGTTATACCGTGTACTTGTTTAGAGTCTGTTTAGAGACCTAGAGAAATCACATACCCGTACACTACAATGTAATTTTAAATATATTGACTTTGTTTCGGGAATTGTCGCCTTCTACGACTTCGAGAAATGTCGTCTGTTCAGGTTGCTCTCCCATCTCAATAATTTTGAGCTGCTTTTCTGCATGAAAAAGTCGGTGAGTGTACGACCGAATTTCCTACCAGCGAAAGGGGCACCCTGAGCTAGACCAAAGAACTGATCGATTGTACCTTGATTTCGGGTTGTCACCGCAATCAAGGCCACCTTGGATCGGCCGTTACATCCACCTTGTAGAGAAAGACAGAGAGTGCCAATTAGTGCTGGTATCAATGCTGGATCAAAGATCTCAATCATATATATGCTTCAGATAGTCGAAAACATATCAGATACATGTAACAAAACTCACGATGTCAGCTCCCAGAATTAATTCGGCACTAATATCACCCTGGAGGAGGATCTGTAATTGTGATGACGCTGTGGGATCCAGGGAGGTAGACCAATCCAGCAAACGATAATTAATGCTGGGGTGGGAAGACGAAGCGTCTTGTACAGATGATGATAAAATACATCACATTCGAATAAAGTATCAGATGCTTACTACAGGACATCTGGACATTATGTCGACACCTGGATAACACTTCTTCGTTCACATCCGTGAGCCACAGCGATGATAACGGTAAATCCGATGCAAACATCTGCTGGAGACTACCAATGATAATCCCCAAGAAGCCAACTCCGGAGCCCAATTCCAGAACACGTTTGCTTCTGACAAGGTCTGTTTATACTCGTCAAACCGGTTGACATTAGCAGGAGAGGGAACATATCACCTGGATGGCTTATCAGATATTGGGAGAGCACGAAGCTGGCAAGCCATGTCCGTAAACCTGTCGTTCCACCTTCAATGGTGGTTCGTGATTCAAGGAGTGTGACAGTGCGGAATTGGCCTAATTTAATGCTTGCGGGAGGGGACTGTGAATCGGTACTTGCTAATGAAGGGTTCCAGAAATGGGTAATATAAGATTGCGAGGGTGGTGCTTGGAGTAGCAGTCCTTGCCGATCACGGATATCAGGTTGAGCAGTCCCAAGAGCTCTGAGGACAGGTTGAAGATATATGTATTGCAGAGGTGTGTATACATACAGTCCAGAGGGAGGCAAAAGCGACAGATAGTGCTCGTAGATACATGGATCTATCTCGAAATCCTACACCATACGCTTTATCCAGCCCCTCACGAGCGCAGACAAATGTACATGCCTCATCTGTTGTCATATGTTCTAGATGATGGATTGCCCACTTCCAGAAAGTTCTCTGATACTGGATTGATGGCGGATATTGTTGAAATCGTGAGTTTGACAGAATGACCTCAAGAAAGAATGCATGGAGGGTTGAAGGCACCATGTGAACAGGAAAAGCCATGTTGTGTGGAGGCATAAGTGAGTAGAAGCCACGCAGAAGCTCAAATAGTTCTGGTTCCAGGAAAGTCATACCAAAGTTAACCGTTGTAGTCTGTTCACTATAGGGTTGCGTAAAAAATCTATATTTTTTTACTGTTACATTATTTACCTATTTTTTACCAGTAATTTACTAGTAATTTACTACCCCAGCCTGAGGGTCAGTAATTTACCAAGTCACGTGGGTGTAATATATCTCGGACAATCAAAAAAGAAAAGAAAAGATATGGCGAACGTCACCCTTCCAGACATGGAAAATATTCCTGCATATGTAAAGGAAAATATTCTTCCTACAGACAGCCTAAATGCTCTTGATATCATCTCATTTCCATGCCCACCCATCACAAATCCACCCCAGTTACTACTCGGAGTCACAGATCGAAATCATCACGTGAAATCGTCACGTGAAATATTTTACAGGTAAATTACAAGTAAATTACCTTCCCTAGTTTCAGTCCCCTGTAAATTACCAGTAATTTACCGGGTTCGAATATTTTACGCAACCCTAGTTCACTAGGAAAGATCACGGTTCACGTGCATTGGAGCCGGCCATAAACATACCACGTGACTTTGTCAGAAAATTCCAAAATTTTTGAATTGTGGTCGCAATGTTCTCTCAGCTCCGTGTTGCGTCGAAATGTATACGACGCCCACCCCTATCTGTCTCAGCTTGCCGTAGCATATCTGCCACATTAATTCGTTCGTCTCTTGCGCCTGATCTCCCTACAGATGCAGACATTGCGCTCCAGGAAGCCCTCGCTGAGCAGGAATCTCTCGACAAGGAGGAGGAAGACCTCCTTCGCAAGCTAGAATCTGACTCCTCTTCTGACGAACAGCGGAAACCTGAAACATACAATGAGTTTATGGAGGCTATCGGTAACAACTTCAAATATGCAGATGCGCCACGTAAATGGCTCGGTGGTAATGAAGCAGTTGAGTTCGTCTCCCTCGTTCTGAATAGCATGCACATGCAGTCCTTTAATTCTCTGCCCACAGCCCTTTCCTATGAATCCGTCATTCAAGCCACCACCACCTGTCTCAGACGCTGTGAGGACGGCGATATATCAAGAGTTCTTGCAAGACCCAATAAACAACAATGTCAGGGCGCTATCACAACGCTATCATCTGAGCTTGAAACGGGTGGACGCCATATTGCGGTTAAAGGGCATGGAGGATGCGTGGGTCAAGGTTAGCAGAATTATGCCATCTCTTATTCACTAGGCTTCGATTGCTCGTGATATAATGATGATTCAAAAATCGATTAGTCTTTAAGACACATCCATGGTTCCAACTTTCTTTGGTTTCTGAACTTTTTGTTGTTGCCAAATTTATGATCAATTATTCACTGATTGTTTTGTTCCAGGTAACGGTCTACTTGGTGCCATTTTTTGTGCATTGAATCTCATGTCAGTCTTAATAATATTCTAGGCGGTTAGTCGCTTCTTTCCTTTTTCATTCGTACTGTCTTCCTGCCTGATGAGACATTAAACAAATCATTCGCGAAGCAAAGACATTCTGTGGCGCCTTACATCGCTGGGAATCTGGTTCAAACCCGTTTTGCAACCCCATCTGATTATCTAGCTCCAACTTTTGGTTACGCTCTTCTGTTGCTCAATGCTGACACCCGATTTTCCTAGGGCAAAACCCTGCAAACCGGATTTCTCATAGGAATGGAGAAAATCCTGGGGGTTCCCAAGTCATCGGAGCAGCAGTATCATACTCGTTATGATGCGCGTGAGGCGGATTCGCTAGAAGAGGAGGAAAAGCGTGATTCTGCTCGACAACGCTATCAACAGCTATACTGGGAATCTGTTCCAGAGGATGGCAGAGTAATTCTCCATCACTGATGTCATTGTCGTCAACTAACTAACTTGGCATTAGGAACCACTTGTGCCTGCATCTCTTGAGAAAGCCAAGGCAACCGCGAAACGATTTGCACAGGCTGCTGAGATGGAAAAATCAACCCCGAAACTTATGTCTCATATTAAAGATACGGACACCATAAAAACACCCAAGTCGAAAGTTCAGGTTTCGCAGGCGCCTGGGCGACCGAAGATCAAGTTCGTGGATGTTGGTGGAAAGTTTATTGATGTGGAGCAAAGGCTACGGAAGGTCGCCCAGGCAGAACGACGGGCGAAAATTACTGCGAGAAAGGCGCAAGAGAAGAAGGCGGCTCTACTGGAACGACATCGGGACTGATTGTTTTCTTACTCTCTTGGGTTGCTATTGTTCCAGAGAGTTACATTGAGTTCCTATTTATCACTGCTCTGAATTCTTTACCCATCAATTACCTAGAAATCAATGATACATCGAAATGAGTTGTGAATTCAGTAATACTTGGGTGAAACCGAAATCCAACCACTTATTCTTGGTCTCCATATTCTCATATGATAGTGAAACACAGAAGTAAACAGGAACCATACCTCACGAAGTTAGGGATGGTAAGATTTGACAAGAAGTGCATGGATATAACTGCCTTGTTGGGATGATGACAATAGGGCACATCAGATTAATTATTGGGATGCGCCCATCTCAGGCACTTTAGGCTTGTATAAGATCGACGTTTTATGTTTGGAAGCATACGAATATCGCGAATTTTAGATAATATTCCGGTAGTACGTCTTACCGTCCACGTCCACGGCCGATACCCCTGCCTCTTAGTGCTCGTTGTGCCGTGCCTGGAGGTGCCTTCGGCCCTGGATTTGCCTGAAGAGAAAGATTCAGACAACTGTTCATGCAATAGAAACTTAAGAAACACGTACCGCCTCGCTCTGGGGGCCCCTCACAGTCTCGTCTACGCTGAGAATCAAGCACGCGGCCTCAGCAGCACTACTGATAGCGTTCGTCTTGACCAGACTGGGCTCCCAGACGAAAGCATCCAGGTTGTTTCGTACACCGGAAGCACTGTCGACGTCAACGCCGAACCATATTTCGCCATTGGCATGCTTCATTCGCAATTTGTTCAGAATATCGGTTGAATCAAGACCAGCGTTGTCGCAGATCTGACGGGGAATGATTTCGAGAGCCTTTGCAAAGGCGCTTATGATAAGCTGCAGCTTTCCTGGAATAGACAAGGCGTGTTTTCGGAGGAAGGCCGAGAGTTCCATCTAGTCAAATCAATAATGCAGCGTCGTCATCGATGTCGTGTAGGACTTACTTCTATTGCGCCTCCGCCTGCAACAACTTCGCCATTTCTGACGGCACGCTTGACAACCATGATCGCGTCATGTAAACTCCTCTCCACCTCCTCAATAAACTGATCCGCACCACCACGTAAGACCAGCGTACAGGTCTTCGCTTTGGGGCATTGTTCAAAAAGGTTGTATCGTTCCCCTCCAATTTGCTTCTCTTCAAAATGCCCGCACTTGCCGAGGTGCTCGCGGGTTATGTCTGAACATGTTGACTGAACAGACCCGCCAACAGCTTGAACGACACGGCGAAGGTCGGCAGCCGCAACACGACCTGCACAGAAGATGTCACGATCAGCGAACCATTGCGTGGCCAGATCACCGATGGGGAGTTTGCTGAGGACGACCTTAGCGCCTGTTTTCTCAATGGCATGCAGTTTGCGGTAGATGATTTCCCATTCAGCATCAACGATGGCTTGATAGTCGGAAACGGCCTCCACTCGAACTTCAGCATTGTCCTTTTCTGCTTTGAGCTCGAGTTCGACGTTTAGACAGAGAATGAGGGGATCGTGGAAGAGCTTTGGTTGTTGCTCTGCACCAGCATATGTGAATGTTTTCTTGAAAGCGACACCTTTAATGAGAAGAGAGTCCTGCATTCCGCCCCCAGCAACTTTTTTTACACCGATAAGAGACTCGTCTAGTTCGTCTTGGTCTAAACTCTGGACAGCATCAACAACCATGTTGGAAAAAAATGGTTTCTCAGAATGGATCAATTTGGAAGACATCGATGTTGATGCGCATTTTAGCAGAAGAGAACGGAAGCGTCTAAGATATCTGATAAGACCGAGGCTTACAATGGGGAGGATGATAACGCACTCAGGATCCGATTTGTCAATCGACACTTGTAGTTCCTTTGTACGATCAATAGCCTATGAACCATGAGTTTTCGAGGAGAAATAGAATAAGGTAGACGCCGTGTACCAGTTGTGATGCCTGGCGGAAACCCTTCATGATGATATGTGGGCTGACACCCTCTTCGATATATCCCCGCACTTCTTTCAACATCTGTGCCGCCAGAAGGACGACGCTAGTTGTTCCATCACCAACCTCTGCATCCTGAGCCCGAGCAATATCTACGAGACTCCTGGCAGCAGGATGGACGATATCGAGTAGTTTCAATATTGTTGCGCCATCGTTGGTGATCTGTGCCTCTCCTCGATCATTAACGATCAACTTGTCCATCCCCCTTGGCCCAAGAGTGCTGGACAGCGTCTCTGAGATGGCAAGACATGCCGAAATGTTGGAGAGAAGCTGCGGTGTACCTTGCGAAGTATCTGTACCCTCTTTAAGGAGGACAACAGTTGGTTGCTATTGAAATCGAAAGTCAGTTTCTGCTGGGAATACAAACGGATTCGATTCTTACCATCGGAAGACCGCGTTGCATTTTGGATGATACGAGAGACTCTGTTCAAATTTGTGTTTGTTTGTTCAGCGCGTCAAGACGCGTTCCCAAAAAATGACTCGCATCATAACGCGTCCCTCAATGGACGATACAGAATCTTCTGACGGTCCTCCAGAAGGCCTTTTCTTCGCTGGGTCTGGCGATGAAGAAGAAGACGTCGTTATGGATCCTCCCGGAACTCCTACTGCAAGCTCAAGGGCCTCTTCCCCTCCACTAGCAACAGCCTTATTCATTCCAAGTAGTGATGATGAGGACTTGACTGAAATACATGATGCGGTGACCACGATGAAACATAAAAGGAGATTGTCTGTGCAAGAAGACGAGTCTGACAGCGGTATTGAGTTGCCCTTACTCAACGTCAAGGAGCGAGCTACCAGCATCGGTGTGGATAAGATGCCAGCAGTGCTGGAGACCTATCCTGTCAAACCTCTCCTTTCTTCTTCCCAACCTCCAAAAAAGCGTCGTATATCTCCCCAAAATGTGCTTTCACCTACGTTCCAACCCACTTATCTAGGAGACATCCTCGTTCCCAATGCTTGGAGCAACGTATCAGGAAAGGGATATGTAAAGCCGGACGAATCCATACAGATTCGGCGCGATGAACAAATAGAGCCGAAACAGTCGATCACAGCTCAGGCAAAGATGAAAGGAGACAAGAAACAAATGTCGCTGACTGCAATGCTCAAGAGCAAGCCAGTCAAGTCCTCTAAAAAGACTAAAACTGATAACATTGTGCGGTTGTTCAATACCCGTGGTTTCGGTAACATCTTCGTTCACGTCTCGATCTTAATGTTAATAAATCATTTGAAGAATTCGGACGTCTGCCAGCGGATGTATCTTGGTGGATATCAAAGCTCCTCGATCTAGGCATGACAGCTTTTCTTAATATGCATTATACTTTGTTCATTCTCGTTGGGCTCTAGGCATTGTAGAATTCCGAGGTACAATGACAGACTGTCCAGAAAAACTTACCACTGGAGTAAGCCTTATTATTACACTTCGCGCATATATACTTGCACCCGCCTTCACACCCCCCACCACCTCTCGGCAAGATGACAACTCAAAGCCCGTTATGTTTAATGAAGGGTTAGAGACAGTAGACGAAAAGTAAATTCTGCTTATATCTCAAATGAACATTGTCGGACCCATTTAAAACTTCCAGGACGCTTCGCGAGCGAAAGGAATCCATTCTCAAGTTGTTCGACGTCATCGGCTTGAAACCACAGGGAGGGGTTAGTGTCAATGGTCGTAGTGCAGACACAAAATTACACGAGAAAGCTCTCGAGCGGCTGGCCAAAAGGAAATCGAAGAAGGTGACGGAGGTCGTGGGCGATGGCGAGGAGATAGAAGTTGACGATGCTGAAGACCTTTCCAAGAATGAAATTGACGCCATTTACAAAAGGTGAATGAAATGTGATACGTCCTTAGGTGATAGCGTGATGCTCACTGGTACTCGCTCCCCAGGGCACAACACAACGATCGTACAATGGACATGATGGAACCTTCTGATACTTTCACGTTGACGCTACGCGGTTATCAAAAGCAAGCCCTATTGTCCGTGGCTATTTTCTGCCACATTTTTATACTGATGAACAAATTGCAGGTGGATGCATTCACTAGAATCTGGCAAGATGGATGCACGCGAATCCACTTCGATGCACCCCCTATGGACCCAGTGCGTAATATGATCGGCTTTACCTTCTCAACCATTGAATTAACGCAGATCCCTAGATACGTCTTCCCCGAGAGACCGGTTTTGATGGACGGGGAACCAATTGATCTAACGGCTGACGAGAAGCTTTTCTACTTGAATCCATATTCTGGCGAAATGAGCTTGGATTTTCCAAAAGCTGAAAGAAAATGCAGAGGCGGAATTCTGGCGTATGCTCTGTTTATCTCATTTCATTCAAAAAGTTCTTACTCTGTTTGGCAGTGATGGTAATTGCATGTTGCTATTCTGTTTACGTCGTCTGCTAACAATTCAATCTTTGCCTTGGTTTAATAGAAAGTGTGTCCAAATTCTCTCTTTCTACCATACTTCCTCATTCTTAATTTTCTAGTGGGCATGGGGAAAACAATCATGTTATCGGCTCTCATTCAAACGAGCCCCCCATGTGATCCTCAGACAGAGGAAGCTGCACAGTCAACAGCCAAGTCGCGTCAATTAAAACTGAACAACGCGTTCCGGCCCGCACCTCAACGGAAGTCGTCCAAGCCGCCTTCTGCGACGCTAATTGTAGCGCCTGCCTCTCTGCTTTCACAATGGTCAGAAGAAATTCAGCGTTCAAGTAAACCTGGAACAATCAAAGCGCTCATCTGGCACGGGCAAAACCGCCTGGATCTGGAAGCCGCGATCGAAGAAAATAGCGACGACGACAATAGTATCAAGGTCATTATTACCTCCTATGGTGTGTTGGCCTCTGAACATGCCAAATCGGAGAGATCGAGGTCTCTGGTGTTTGAAAGTAAGCTGGAGAAGATTGATGTATGGTTTATTGTCTGATATATTATCCTAGTCGACTGGCTCCGAGTTGTTTTGGATGAAGCTCACTCGTGCAAATCTCGTACTAGTAAGACGGCGAAGGCTGTATACGCACTTCAGGCTCGGAGGCGTTGGGCTGTGACAGGTACTACTTCGCAATCATCTGCTTGTCTTTCACTATGTCTGAGATTTATGTAACTGTTTAAAGGCACCCCCATCGTCAACAAGCTTGAAGACCTGTACTCACTTTTGTAGGTCTTTCTCATTCTATCACGAATTTCCTAATCAACACACATAGGAAATTCCTCGATTTCAAACCTTGGTCAGATTTTGCTTTCTTCCGCTCGTATGCATTCTTTATTCTTCCCCTGAATTAGTTTTAAGTCATATCTTTAGGTTCATCACGTTGCCATTCTTGGCTCGCGATCCAAAGGCGATCGAAATTGTCCAAGTGATTTTAGAAAGTATACTCTTGCGGCGGGAGAAGAACATGCGCGACGCCGACGGAAATAAGATTGTCGAATTGCCGTCAAAAGAGGTATGCTATCCTTAATATGGGTGAGAATATGTTGACACAACATCTCGTAGATTGTGGTCGAAAATCTGGAGTTCTCGCCTCTCGAGCGAAAGATTTATGATTCAATATACACCTCAGCAAAACGTAATTTCGAACACCTCAGCGCAAAAGGCCTTGTCGGCAAGAATTATACTCACATTCTCGCCATGCTCATGAGGTGAGCCACGTTTAGGCTAACAATACCCTCGATCATTCTGACGCAGGGTTAAAGGCTGAGGCGTGCTGTCCTTCATCCAAACCTTGTTCTGACGCCTGATGATGAACGGGCGCTTTCTCCTGGAGATGAAGCTGTGCACGTGAATGATATGATACGGCGTTTTGCAGACAGTGCGAGTAGCGGTGAAGGGAAGAGGAATAGTTTTGCGGAGGAGGTTTTGGCCAATCTGGCGGACACCCAAGCCTCAGAGTGCCCAATCTGCTTCGACGTGATGGAGACGCCGATGTTCATTCCCGAGTGTATGCACCAATGGTAGCGGTCGAAAACCTCGTTTCCTCACTGTTATGCTGATACATTCTCTTACAGCTGCAAAGACTGTATCCTTGCCCACCTCGCCAATTGTGAAGAGAGAAAGGAAGAAAAACGGTGCCCCATATGTTCTCATGGACCTATTAATGTCAGATTTTTGGCCATCATCATATTGATATTGCATATGGCTAAATTTGCTACCATAGGCAAGCCAACTACTCGAGATGGTTCGCAGCAGCAAGAACAGCGAGGGGTTGCCCAAATCACAAAGCTCACAGCCCGAAGTTACTTTACGGCGGAATGACTTTCACTCTTCAACGAAATTAGAAGCCCTCGTGAAGAACCTCCGTATGCATATACATGGTTGCTACGGCATACGCTAAACCTTTGCTTCTGTCAGGGCGACTTCGTGACCAAGATCCTTGCTTCCGAGCCGTGGTCTTTTCTCAATTTACCAGTTTTCTGGATCTCATCGAGGTAGTCCTGCAAAGAGAACGTTTCGACCAGTATCGATTTGACGGTTCCATGGATATCAAGAAGAGGAATGCCACCATTACCGAGTTCAAATCTCCATCCAGAAAACCGAAAGTGTTGATCGTCAGTTTGAAAGCTGGCGGAGTTGGCTTAAATGTACTGTTTGCTCCCTCATATTTTTTATCCGCCATCTTGACTGTATCCCTCCAGCTAACAATGGCCAATCATGTGTTTATGGTTGGTGTTCTATGCTGCAAGTTCTCTGTGTTTACTGAACACGCACCTCCATTAGATGGATTGTTGGTGGAATGCAGCAACTGAAAATCAAGGTGCATATACTTATCCATCGAATAAACGATATTCTGATGATACTTGTGACAAAAGCAATCGATCGAGTTCATCGCATTGGACAAGAGAAGACAGTCTACGTAAAGCACTTTATTGTAAGCCCCATTAGCCTCCACCTCTTTCAATATCATGAGAATTTGACGAACTTCCTTGCAAGGTTTCCAATACCATTGAAGGTCGGATCCTACAAATTCAAAAACGGAAAACGGCTATCGTGAAGGAGGCATTCCGTGGAACGCAGTGTGCTGAAGCGGATCCGGAAAGCATCAAAAACTTGAAGATTATGTTTGGGGATGATTAAATGCATATTTTATGGTCCATCATACAGCAGATTTTTAGTGGAAAGAAATATTCATCTCTGACCATGGGCGTGTCCAATAAAATTCAGTATGAAGGCATCCCTCATCAAGCCCAGCCTGCAGTAGTATTGCAAGTCAGTTCCAGCTCATTGAAGATCGCAAACCTCCCTGCGGAAAGTCATCCAACTCAGCTACATAGCATTGACAAAAGCTCTGGATTTGTTGATGTAACAAATTGGGGTATGTAAGCAGAGGCTAGTAGGATGAACCGACGTCGTAATAAGAGTGTCTATAAATACAGTCCAAGTTGTACAACTAGAATCAACAGTATGGTATAATATAAAGTGCGTAGGGTATCAGAAATGCGTACAACAGGTATGATGCATATGTATGGTATCGCAAAGGAAGAGAGATAGTAAAACAGTACAACAATTTCCCCACAGGGGGGGGTATCTAAAGAATGAACAGCACGAAAGCAGAGGTGACCAAAAATGGTTAAGAGAAGAAAAGAAAAGCTGCTGGACCTCGATCATCCACCAGCTGAAACACAGACGGCAGGCGACAAAGCGACGATCGGCACAGCTGCCATGAGGTTACCAACACCCAAACTCTGCACTGAGTAAACTGCGGCCAATTCCCTCGAATGTAACTCTCATCACCTTCTCTCTGCCAGCGCCCATACTGCCCTCCCCCGCCCGTCCCTGCCAGTTCACTCCTTCTTCCCAAAGTACATTCTGCAATGCTTTCAATCGAAGATGCATGGGATTCTCAACGGCGCGCATGCGCCACGTTACAATGCCGTTGGTGATTGAGCCGACACCAAACCCTTTTTCATTAGAGAGGTCTGTTGTCCAGGGCGAAGGTGTTGTGGAGTGACGGTGCTGCGGTGCGAGGAGGTGGCCATGGAGGCTGAAGGGAGAGCGGCAGAGCTTTGGGAGGGGTTTGAATCTCAGGGGATAAGGAAGGGGATTTGGGAGAATGGTGTGGGGAGGATCCGAGACAGGACCCCATAATTTGAGAGGAATGGATGGCCCATGGATAATCCATCCTTCTGAACGGCAACGACTGGAGTCGGATGAAGACGTGTTTATGAACACGGCAACATCGCTTGCACGGGCACGATATCCCACACGTTTCGGTTTGCACCTGCCAGACTGCGGTGCCCCATTTCGACCTGGCGGGGAGGCAAGGAAGCTTGCGACATGAACCGTGTTGACTGTGTGCACTGGGCAAGAATCTGAAGTGGCCATGGCGGCAAATAGGGTCGCATTCACGTATGCGTTCTGAAATTCCTTCGCGAATTCTACAAGACGCGAGACGCGTCGCATTACTCGGTCGGAAGAGGGTTTCATGGCGTGCTCCGTTACAGAGGAGGGGTTGTGGAAAGCTTCCACTGGACTAGACAAACATTCACTCGAAGCGAGTGGACATTCAGCTAGAGGGACTGGATTGAAGCGGGAAAGAGATTGGCAAGAATGAGGGGGTATAGGAGGATTGAAAACGATCAAGGGCTTGGGCCGCATCTGTGCAGTTGAAACAGGAGAAGACGACAAAACAGGTTTAGAAAACCAGCCTGATCTGGGAGGGGAGGTTGAAGGCGTCGTGACCGCAGTTGATGCGGAGGATGACGAAGCACTAGAGAACGATAACCAGGAGCGACGAGAACTTTGCAACGATGATGATACTGATGGCGATGAGATGGAACAAGCAACACAAGAAGGAATCGATTTGTCACTGCCAACCCTCCGAGGACCAGGTCTTTCAGTCCATTTACCCTTGAGTTTTCTTCGTTCGTTTGCATCCCATTCCACAACCTTGAGGAGGGAATCTAAAAGCTCAGTTTCTCGATGTTTTCTCGGATCCTGGCTGGTGTTAAGACTTGTTGGGGGTCGCTCGAAGGGAAACAGTGGGCCTTGCATACTAGCGAGGACATCTCTGAAAGGGACGGTGCGAGATTCGTCGTATGCAGGGCGGGTGAATGGTTGAGAGGGAGTCTGGGAGTCTGGGATTGATGATTGTGCTTGTTTGGGACTAGTCCGGGAAGTGGGAGTCATGAACTCGTACACGAAGGACTGTGACGTCATTGCTGAGGATGAGGCGTGGAATGATCCTGCTCGCAATCGCCCGAGTGCTTCGTACGAAACAACGTTCCGTGATGACAAACTCCTATTCAGTCTTGCTCTCCGTTCCGCCGCTTCCTTCTCCTTGGCAAGTTTGATCCGGTTCTCCTCCTCGGCCTGCCTCTTCTCCTCCTCCTCCTTTTGCCTCAACGCCGCCGCCCGTGCTTCTCGCAACCATTCCTTCTCCTGTTCCCAAATCCTCTCACATGCTCTTAGTCGATCTTCCCGTCGTCTTTCCTCTAGTTTCTCCATCTCTTGCCTTTGTTGTTCGAACAAAGCCTTTTCATCGGCCTCGTCCATTAATTTGCCGTGGGGAAAGAAACAAAGGTCAAAATCCTCGTCTTGTACAGCGGCTATCCGCGGGTCCTCGTCTGAAGTCACTTCAATGCCTTTGAGTTTCAGCAAGAGCACTTTTGCAAGATGCATGTTATCTAGCGCGTATGCAATATGCACCTGGTCCTCAAGCGACCGTGGTGGTGTCGGTGGTGAATCAAAACAGTCTTGCGACATGGACGCTGGAGTGGAGGAAGATGATGACGAGGTAGAGGGGACGGGAGAGGGAGGAAGCACAGGTGGTGGTGGAGCTTTGATGGAGACGGGCGTTTCTTCAGCTATCCCTGAATCAACGTTAATCATGCTTGCGGTTGATGACGATTTCAATACTCACGCGCTTGTTTGTTGAGAAGCTCAGATTTTGCGGAGTGTGACTGGGGTTCCGTCGCCTGGCTCCGTTTCGTTGGCAAGGGCACTACAGACCGGTTGCGCCGTTCCTCGGATGCTTGCCTCGCCAAGGCTGCATGAGATATCTGGCGAGAGCGCCCGCGGCGCTGGTACATCTTGCGGTCGGGAAACCTGGTAGGGGGCAGTTGCGGACGGAGGGTCAGCATGAATTTTGGGAAAGGGGCGAAATTTGACGGAAGAGGATACGTATATAAAGCGGGATCATCCAGCCTCGAGGCAAGCACAGCAAGGAGAAACAAGATGATGCAGATAAGAAGCCCCGACCTCGATTTTTACCGCTCTTGATCTGAATCTTCCGCTGAGTCGTATTCGTTAGTGTGCTTTTGTGGATTAGCACCCCATTCCCTTTGTCTCATTGGACAAAAGAACAAGAAACATAATAGCTTTCAAATCCTTTTTGTGCATTTCTTTGTTGTCAACCGAACTGAAATGAAGCTGTTGAAATGACTCCGTTCAGGGCTTTTTCGGCCATCCCCGGTATGTCTTATCTGCCTCACAACCTCCTTCGGTATTTTTACTTGAGTGAAAGGCATGCGAAACATCGGACAGATCTATCCACTGTCCGGGGACAAACTTCCTCAAAGCAGCCCCGTACCCCCCTACCGTGTTACCCCCCGACTTTCACGTTACAAACAATGTCCGTTCACAGCTGCAGTTATCACATGGGTATATCCTCCGTGAAAAGCGACTCCAGCGTTCCACTTCTCAATCAGCAAGTTGTTCCGATGTACTCTTCTGGACCCGATCGCTCACAGGAACTGCGGGTACATCAGAGACCTGCTCTGGGTTGGCTATTGCTATTGCTACAATCAACCAATTAGTGGGCGTGTCAACCGGAGCTAGCGACACTGACCAACTTGAACGCCACTACTGCGCCACTTCACACAGACATCGCCGAAACAAAGGGGCAAAGATGGTCAACCATCATATATTTGACTGTTGTCGTCGCATCCCTGGATCACGAAGAGGCATCACAAACATGATGATCTCTTACTCCGCGCTCCCACCTCTTGCGCCCAACTGGCCGTTCATGGCAATAATAGAACACTCTTGCTTTTTATTATAGACGCTCGTGAGTCATGAACAGCTGTGGGTCATGCCACACAAACACCGCTGCTATGGGCGTAGTCACTAACGATTTCCCCGCTGATTACGCCACAATCTACTCCGTGATGACTATCTATAGCGTTATTACCACCTATCGTTACGATACGTTCACGTTAGATGCTTGCTCCTTCTAGTACCGTATGTTCAATTTCCACTCCAATGACTTTATCGATACCAATCACCTATCGTGTGTAATACTACAATTCAGAACACGACTGCGGGGCAAGGATTGGGGTCTTTATGACGGTTTACTCGTATCAATATTCCTTTGTCGGCGACACTCGGCAACTCCGAGTCAACCACCCCTCCAACCGCTAAGAGCAAAATGAGACGTGGGCCTCACATTCAAACCCGGACTTGTATTTGGCTTAGCAAGTACAAAGCAGGAGAAGGACTTACACAGTTATTATATTACTCTCAAGAACCATGATCAGTGATTTTACTTCTAACTTTGTGTTAGATGAGCGTCTACCACTAGTAGTAGATACACTGCCTCCCAATCGTTAGAGTTTTCACCCCGAACCCAAAGTGACGGCGGCCTTTTCCACGGGTTATTCGATAGGTTCGATAGGCTTAGGCTTTGCGTGAGATTTGTCTAGAAGTATATGCGTCGCCCACGATGATTGCGATCGCGCACATTTGGCCCAGTCGGCGCTTTACATAGATCATACCCCCATCTCTCCAAAACATATGCACATCCCTCTGCTTGCTCCGGATGGGGTCTCACGGAGATGCATCGATGATATCTGGAGTAAAGTTTCAACGTAATTCCTATCATCAACGCTCACTGCAGCATACTTCACACTACACGCGTCCACACTGGAGGCCTAGAGTATGACATATGACATCCATATCCGACAACCTCAGCACATCCACTCCACCACGAGGCACCTCACCGTAGTCTAGATCTACATTGCCGGTTTGTTTATCAGCGCCTCGTGGATGCTACAAATGACATCGTTTGACTACCTCCGGACGGATCGTGCGCCTCGCCACCACTTTGTTCCGCATGGGCGCAGATAACTTACCAATCGTCGGAACGCCGGTTTGGCCTCGGCTCATCTCGTCCTTGTCACGCTCACTGGTCACACCGCAACTCACTGGCATCATGATGCTCATACCCTGAGGTCGCATCGTGATGGTCATGATCTACTGTTTATTCACAATGATATTCTCTGGATGTACGAAGGATGGGTACTACGAGTCTCGCTTCTATATCGGATATCAGATTTGATCAGTAATCAATGCATAGACCTCGTTGCGAACTTCTTCCCCCGCGGGTTCACCGCACATCTGACGTCGGTTAAAAGAATTAAGACATCGTGTTAGGATAATAGCTGGAATTTCTCCTGCAGGCTGATTTGGACGCGCCTCGTGTACACCGGTGGGTAAGAAATGTCCAGAGTGGCCAACTTCAAGCGAGATACCGAGCAACGTTTCAGGGAAAAACATTCGGGGACTAGAGTGAGGGCTTGCAAACCATAGAACGAGTTCACAGCGAGTTCACCGTACCAACCCATTTCTTACTTCTTCACTTCGATCACCTTTCGCTCACTATCTTTTACCTCCGTTCGCTCGCCATCAAATCATCCATCTTTGCTGATCTCTGGCCTTTTTACTGGCTATTAGATCATTCGCCTATGCGTACCTTTTTCGATCAAAGGTTTAACCTTATTCCAGGGCTGCGGTTCACGCGCTCAGCATCGTGGTGAGACTCGTGGAAGTGGATAGATCTTACATCTTTTTGTTTGACACTCCTTGGCTGCTGAGGCCTAGGCACGAGGCGCGCTAAATTACACACGTGATTTGACTCTTTTTGAGGTTACGACGCGTTTGGCATGTGACAAGTCACAAGACACTAGTAAGGTAGGCGTCACCCATTGTCAGCATGTCATTACATAAACAAATAGTTGTTGCTTGCCACCCTTTATTACTGCCACCACATTGGACTTTTGACACTTTTGAGTCCAGAGAATTATAGAGTAGATCCTAATGGTCAACTCCCTGCAAAAATATTTTGAGAAATCTTCTTCCCCATTGTGGAAAAGGTCCACAAAATTTTATTTTATTTTGTGACTCTAAATGGTATTTATCATTATTCTAGACATATTTTTCGAGTTTGAAAATTTTCTTGCAACATTTGGCCATGTCATGTGACCTACACGTGGTGTTTCAGTCACGAGCTTTGCCTAACTTGTAACTTAGGGACAGCTGCCACAGCCTTGTACCATGTCAAATAGAGGGTCTAGAGTGAGTAGCATTTGATAATTATAGAATGGGAAGTGTATGGTTATAATTCTAAGTAAATAAAGGGTGCTGACAATAAGTGACACCTACCTTAACTAAATTTTAAGGGGTTCCGGGATCAGAATGCCGGACCGGACCCCGGGTGGTTGGTTGCCACCGGAGGTTCGAAAAAAAAAAAGGACATCATCGTTTTTTTTTTGCTCTCTGTTTCAATTATATACTACATAGGACTCTAAAGGATACAAAACATGTGAATCAAGGATGAAATTTATTGCCAATATTACCCCTGACTGATCCGCTTGATTTGTACAAGCTGGAAAAATTTATTTGTGGTCCATCTTGACGTGAAATGGCATCCATGGAAGAGGTAAGTCTAATTGTATCAGTTCTGAGACAACGTAAAATCATACTAGAATAGGACACACAGATTGATGCAAATGGATGCGCAGAATGTCCAGATTGTCACGACAAGATCAAAGTTGGGACTGCCGGGATCCAGAACATGCACAAAACACATCGGAACTCCCAAAACTGCCGAAAGACTATAGCAAAGAAGCAACAAGCATAATCACAGCCAAACGTCTCAGGAATAAGTGAAGGACTTCGGCGTATGGAGGTAGAACCAACCGGGCGATCAAAAAGGAAAAGGCAGGCATTCGCAATCGGTGATCTTCATACCTGTGTTTGCGGGGAAACCGCTGACCCACGAACTGAGAATGTCATACCCTGCAAACAAGTGGGCTGCGAATCAAAATGGGTAAGTTTTCATTAGCATAAATGAAGAAAAATGCTCACCCTCAGCATTAGTATCATCTCGCGTGTGTGGAACTTGAACAAGCGCCGCGGAATTGGGTTTGTGACGCTTGTCAGTCCTCGCGAGGAGGAAAGCACCTGCGCCGTTGATCGAATGACATCATAATTACCTTATAGAGAAATGTGCCTGAATCACGTGGGTGGTTGGTTTAGTAAATCCTAGCGAGATAATAAATTCGACCCCGGGTATTCCATTAAATTTTTGGAACCCCCTTGTTGAAAATCATCAGTAATACTGAAGTTCGTAGGTAACAAAGACAGATAAAAATTATGCTATCTGAGTGATGACCCTGATAAGTAGAAACACGCATTGAATGTGCGAAAAAAAAATACAGATGCTCAACCATTCTGGTGATTATTTTTCCCCCTTACCAGATTTTTGGGTAGTCGTACCTCCTCGCTTGTCTTTGTCCAATGGCCTAACAGATGGCCCATGTATGGGCCCCGCATCCCAGGATGAAGGAATAAGCGCGACAGGTAACAACCATGTCGCTGTCAGCACCACACCATTTCCTATGGTAATTGTTGGAATAAAATCAGTGTCAAGTATCTCGTCGCAGAGTTGAGGTAAACCCCACCTTCATCGTACCTAGTAATTCTAGACCAACTCCACGCGATGAATACGCCAATGTACCCAATAAGGGGTGACAACCGCTTCAATAATATGACCGTTGGCTTCAACGCCGGCGGTACCATCATCAACGGCAATTTATCCAAAAACCACTTCAGAGCAGTGGTAACCATCGCGGCACGCGCAGTTGCTTTGACATTGGTAGAACCAAGTGTAGCCATGACAGGTGGCGGAAGGTACAGTCGGTATCCCCACCACGCTGTGTAAAGAGAAAGTTTGGTCGTGGATGGCACCCAAACCTTTTCGTAAGCCGGCGCTGCAGGTGCTAAACGTGGACCCGGTATCCGCTCCTTTTCTTTACCTTTTTCTGTCCGTGTCGTCCCTTCGTCGGCACCATGGGTTTCGGCAGGATCAACATACTCTAGCTCGGACTCTGCAAGCTCTATCTCTGAATTGGCGGTTGGCTCGAGTGGCGAGTACATCATGACCCCTCCTCCATGATCTCTCTCATGCCTATCTTGCCCCTTTTGGGCCTTGTCCTCAGCCCCTTCACCGCGGATGCGTCCAGGTCTCAACCTTTCCAATACTGACCACACGCTCTGCCTGTACGTCCCTTTATCCCCCTCCATCCCAACGGCATCTCCGCTCATCACTCTCTGTGACGACAGAAGCTGCACCAATCTCGCGTCGACACTGGCGGGGATCGGGGGACCCCTTCCATCTTTCGGGATTTCGTCATGCACATGGTCGAACTCGTGGGTATTCTTGTTGTCGCCGGTGCTGCCTACCCTTGTGAGAGTGGTAGGAATAGGCAAGGAGTCGATCAGGGGTCTGATTTTCATCGCAAACGAAACAGGTTCAGGTGGTGCTGTATTAATGTCCAATGGCTGTGCTGGTGTCTTGGAAGATGGGGGAAGTCTCATCGGCTCGTCGGAAGCTCCTTCGATACTTGGATTTGTTGCATCGTCGTCGAGGAACCAGGAAGGGGGTGGAAATACTGTTTCATCTTGCCATTTAGTATATTTATTCTTAAAGCTAAGGTTATCAGCGAAGGATTTAAATCGAGCGAGTGCGCTCAATTTCTGGGTTGGTAATGTAGGCGGAGCAGATGTCAAGTCCTTCTCGGGGATTGGAGTCGAGGGCACCAAATGTGTTTGAGATGGGACAGAACGAGATGCCATGAAAGCAAGCTGTGCATTCAACTTGAAATTCCGGACTTGGCTTCCGGGGAGCTCGAGCGATTAGATTAGATTAGATTAGATTGTGTTGCCCTAGTACCTAGTTCCAACCAAGTTCGTTAGCAGCTTCTTGACCTCAAGGACCTCTTCAGCATTAGAGAAAGCCGAGGATCACGCCGACGGACTCTTGACTAGGATACAGGGTCTAGCGGCTGACCAAGAGCTGTATTTTCTGATTAAACGCATCGATTGTGTCATCAATCAGCATAATCCAGTTTCGCCCGAGCAATAAAGTTCCTGGAGCAAGTTGGGGGCGGGATTAACATCAGATTGATAGGTGGCCAGAGTGTCATTGTGTATATTCTACCCACCAAAAAAGTAGCGGCAGGGGTTCAGATAGCCCATGGTTCACGTTTGGAGGATAAACTTGATCTTCAGCATCGTAGTGCGATAGAAGGCCATTTGACTATGTGTTGGAGATAACTTTGTATGAGGTTATCGTCACAGCTCGTCGATCCAGATGCCGGATGCAATTAAATGACCACACCCATCAACATGGTCTTTATCTTCGTGCCTTGGTCCAGACAAGCAAAGAATGGGAGAGCCCCTCGTAATTGGGTTTCCATCTGCATCAACATCTTCTAAGAATGCGTTGTCGTCTCCTGCCTTCACATCTTCTAGGCCCTCAAACCCCTCCTCTTCCTCATCTTCGACATTCTCGCCTTTGAACTTCATAAACCTCACCTTTTGACCCGTGGCGGTACTTCTGAGGAATGATGTCACCAGTCGACTCCTACGTTCTCGAAAGATTCTCAGTCCATCTTCCCAGCCAGTCTTGAACCCTGCGATCATCGAAGCTTGTGCTTCAGCACTGAAGGCAACAGGTCCACCCAGAACAGCGAGTGGACTGGCAGAGAGGGATAAAAGGGAAGGAGAAGAGGGAATAATGTAAACCTTCGGAGGCGGGCCCATTTTTATCTGACGGGGGAGGCCACCCCCGATAGTAGTAGAAGGCGGAGGGGTCGATGCGCGCAGAGATACTGTAGCTGTCGCTAAACCCTTCCTCCCATGCTTCGGCTTGCGTGCCTCAGGAGAAACAAACAAGGCGTGATCCTGATCGTCAGTGGGCCGATTCTTGGAGCTTTGAGCTTCAAGCCAAGCTTTAAGAGTCTTCTCTTTCTCTCGGGCTCTCTTCACACTAGAAAGGGCGCATCGATTTCCTAAATCGGACCACCAGCTGAGATCGTCAGACATCATCCGTCTATCCCCCACGATAATACAGTGGTCCAGGACAAGATGTTTGAGGTTTTCGAACCGAACGAGGAGTGCATCGATGTCAGAATCCATGATACTGCATCTCGAGAGATCAAGGAATTCAATGGACGGAGGTGGGTATGTGGCATGTTTGAACGAAGACATAATTAGCGGCTGAGCAGCCCTCCTACCAGAAAATCGAACCCGTAAAGATCTGAGCGACCCGGAAACTGAGGGTGAGTGTATAAATTGAGACAAACTGAGATCAAATTGATGAAATATAATGGGTTGCGCGAAGCTGCGTTGGTTTTCAGGCGAGTCATGATTCAAGGAATCTTGGACAATTGAAATGGTAGGAAGGCCGTGGGATGAAGAGGGCCATGCAGAAAGAGCCAACAGGGCGGAGTCGAAGTAAGCTCCCTGGGAAGACACACAATCAGCCCCGGACAAAACAGACGACGGGCGGAGAGACACGCCTTGTGAAATTGCAAGTAGTTTGCCTTCTCTCGACTGGGGATAGGAGTGGTCAGAAAGACCTGCATCAAGTACATCGACAGTTCATCTTACTAGGGTCTAAACCTTAACGAAAGATACTTGAGGCTAGGCATGTAGATCGAAAATATTTTTTCCAGATGTTCGGGAGCAAAATTGGCAGGACCAATCCATAAACTCAAGTACTCTAGATTTTGCAATAGGCCAACGAGACTTACGACAACTTCAGCGTCGACTATCCACGTCTCGATAGAGAATCTGCGAACCCAGGATGAAGCTGGATCGCTATCATTGCGCTTAGTCCTGAAACGAAGACAGTTGTAGAGGCCAACAGCCTGGTTAGGATGCGCAATTCGGACTGAATGGAAAAGATCGCGAAGAGGCACAGGGGAGTATGGCAAAGCCCTAGATAGTGACAAAATGTCATGTTGAAGGGAATCGGAGGGAACATGAAACAGAATTGCTGAATACAACTCGGATGGGAGGGCGTCGAATGACATGGCAAGTTCAAGCCTTTCAAGTTCGCGTTCAACAAGTTGGTGACACGGCAGTGGCAAAATAAATAAATAACAGGTGATCGCCAAGGGGGTCGGTCTTTCATGTTGCAGAACAATCTGCAAGTCATTCACGTTGCACGTACATTCAAAGGTATACAACCAGGAATACAGTATAAGATACACCAGCAAGCGTAAAATAACCAATTAGCGATTAAAATCCTGCCACGGCCTTTCAATCGACAAAGTCGAAGGTGACGCGGGTAGCTGATTAGTCCATAGCGAAGTCGAGGCGCCAGGAGACCCGGGAGATCCAAGCCCTATTCCTGATAACCCTCCACGAAGTGCTCCAGTTAGGCCACCACGCTGTTGGCCACCACCAAATATACCTGTCCTTCGTGACTGCCCCTGTGTGCCCATTCTCATCCCAGGCTGTAGGTCTGTTGCGCGCTGTAAAGGTGCTCCAATCATTTGTTGAAATTGCTGCTGCGGCTGCGCGTCCCAGTACGACGGTATAAGACCCTGCAAGTCACCTCCACTTAGGCGCTTTCTCAACGAGCTCGATAAAAACGTGGAATATCGACCGCTCTCCAACTGGTCTAGATCCAGACTCATCCCAGTAGCTGCCATGCTCTCCTCATCAATCCCCATTATCCTGCGCAAAGCCTCATTCTCCCTTTCTAGCCTCGCGATCTCATATTCCCGCTCCAGTGACCAGTCTTCCCGACCTTCTTTACCGCTATATCCGCCCACCTTCGCATCCAAGTTTTCAATAAGCTGCTCCAGCTCGCTGACGTCAATAGCGCATCCACCGTCATAATCTGGATCGAAGTTGATGCTTGGGGACGAGTCAGCTGCCTCAGGGTTCTCGCCAGCCATGGATCGCAGAAGGGCTCGAAGGTGATAGGAGAGCCGTTGTAGAGATTGGGCGACGTCGAAGGATGAAGCCAGGTCAGGAAAAAGGCTGTGGGAGGTGCGTGAGTGCAGAAGACCTTCGTAATGTCGTGTCAAGGATGATTCATGTCGCTCTGTTGCTACCTGATGTCGTACGGGCATAAATTGAGAGTATGGACAGTGAACACAGAGGCTCACGGAATGGTTCCGGAATTTGGACATGATTGTCTCCATCGTCGCCTCGTATTCTTTCAAGAGCTGACTTAACTGCTTGTTTTCCTGAAGCAAAGTTTGGTTGTCTATAATAATATGGGCGTTCGTCCGCTCCAGCTCAGACTCGAAGGTTTCTACATGGTGGTTAATAATCGATGGCGCTTCGTGTCCTTGTGAACGAAAAACCTTTTGAGATATCGGTATTAAACCGCCTCAGTGAAAAACTTGAGCCAGAATTAGCAGCTAGACTCTGAAATGTCAATCTCTCAGTCATCACCACAAAACACAATGCAGCTGCACACCTTAACAGAACTAGCTTGTGACTGGAGTGCACTGGAGATCTTCTGGTTGAGCGCAAGCTGTTCGCTCAATTCGTGAATGAGTTGCATTACTCTCAGAAGGTCAGAATCCATGGTGTGTAGCTGGTAGCCGGCTAAGCGGTAGAATATATAGTTATAGAGAGTCCAGAGACACTTGATCTGTTTGCTTCCAAAGCTTCCGGAAAGCAGCGCACACTGAGTGACTTAGTTTGGGACAACAACTTCAAGTGGAACTCATCATCTACTTAGACTCACTCTATGTAGTTGAAGATAGGATACGCCGTCTCCGAGTCTCCACTATCTTCTGGATCACTATCCGGCTCGTTACCACCTTACAGAATTACGTTTCAATATCCTTGGCAGTCTCAATGTCTGCTGGACACCGAGTATACGTGTCCAACAACTTGAAATCCATCTTGCCAGTGATACAAAGTGCTATGAAACCATTGGTTCTCTTGGTGGATTATCCTTTCCAAACATGACAGAAGTCAGCGATAATGGAAGCAGGCTGGCCCTTCTCCCAAGCCTCCAAGTTTTATCCTTGCCCCCCTGCTTTTCAGCCCTTAATCTGGGTGCTATCCTTGAAAGTCAAGCATGATAGGATTCATTTCTTCCCGGTGGAATTCACTCCCAGAGCCAGCTAATGTACGAATCCTCGTGCACACTGAGTGCGAATGTATTAAAATGTAAAATCCTTCCTCATATATATCTCCTGTCGCTATCGCTGACTCGGATCTGATCATTGACACGAGTAGTGCGCGACGTGACGGTGACAAACGCGTTGATAGCAATGGTGGCCGTTGGCCGCCAACACTGCCAAAACCACATTGTTCCTTTGAGTGGCGTGCCAAAGCGTGCATCGATATATATATATAAGAGTAAGTCACTCAAATCCCATTTCTAAATTCCTAACGGACGCTATTGTGACAGGCGTGCCGACCCCTGACATTGACACGAGTCGTTCCTAACCAAAACCAGATCATATTCCCCAAGACGCGGATGGAAATATGTTACCCGCCAAAGATGGCTGACTACCCCAAGAACCGGATTTCAGAAGTTGAATTTTCAAGGCCGTCAAGGGTTTCACTGGAGTTGAGCGAATGATCACATATGAAGAAGGGAATGTATCAGAATTACGAAGGCCGTCTGGATCGTACGTGGAGTCGAATTACCCTTGAGGCGTATGGCTAACCCATCTACTAGTCTATATCGCATGAGCAACTCCTTATTGCTTCCTGTGATGGTGTCACCGGAAGTCTTGCATTCAGTATCCTTGGCTAGACATTCACTCTTGCCAAGGTCACCAACGCCTATGGAACGCTTCGGTTTTACACCGCGACGTCAGTATCAGTAGCATTCCCCTCGGGTTCCCAGGTGCTCAAGGAGGCCATCGTGGCGTCATCATCAATCTGGACGGACGCTATGTGGCTTAACTATACGTCTAGCCTGGCAGATCCAGACTTTAGGACCGTGAGTAATTGTAACCACCTTCCCCACCAACTAATTAAATAGACTGGAAAGCACGTGCACCTTGGATTTGCATGGCGTTCTGAGGAATGCAGAAATAGACCATCCTCCCCCTCAAGATTATCTTGACGGTCTGTAGTTGCTCTTCTGCGTCCTTTAATGGGTAAGCTATAGTTATGAAGCACCTAGCAGGGAAGTCTCAACTGTTCCTGATGTGTTGGCAAGGATCTGGATTGTACCAAGCAGCCGACTCAGAAGTGAATTTCTTGCTCTCGCCGTCTAAAAAGCTTTTTCCAACTGCATCCCCATTTGTCGGTCCTGGTTTCCGCGTTCTTCTCGAGAAGCTGTCTCTTTCTTTCCTTGACAGCGGAAGAGCAATCGAGTCCAGGATCCAAAAAGAAGACGATGGAGGAACACATTCCCCAAGCACAAGCTGAATTACGCTGAGAGGCCGTCGACACATTAAAAAGAGACAGCAGGGGATGAATTCTGGTGTCCACCCCAGCTACGGGTTGCTTCCAGCCGCTGTGAGCCACAGGGTTCTCCGACGTCAGAAGAGAGCATCATCCCAGCCAGAGGTAGCCCGGCGTCGAAAGACAGAGGAGCCACGCCTATGCGTCCACCTCATCTATGCTCTCCGAAAGTTTGGTCGCTGATGACTCGCCTTGATACATACCAGCATTATGGTCATTTTTTGATGTGCTGCATGTGTAAACAGTTCACATTATTCCCAATCATATCCGTTTGTGCTATACATTTCAAGAGATATGTTAATACAACGGTATAATGCTACCAACCACGGAAGGTCACATCGAAAGCCGTTCAGGTTCGTTGAATCAGGGATCAATATCCTTCCAGGCATCCTCCTCATCTACTAAACCCTCAGCGTACATCTAGCTAAAATTAGGAAGTGGCAACTACCAGGATACTCCATGCACTTACAGAGAAATCGATGTCTGTTTCATCTGCCACGATCTTCGCTGGGGTCTTTGGCGGATCGTTCTTTGTCGTCTGCTCTGGAAGAGATGGAGCGACAGGCGCTGGCTCAACCGGAGGTGTATCCACACACATTGATGTTATTGTGGTCCGAGCTGTGACAAAACTTTCAGTGGTTGTCTGCGAAGGTTGACTTTCTTCATTTTCCGTTAGTTGAGCCTTTAGCGATACTGAGGACACTGTCGGAGTCTTGGAATAGACTGTCTTAGACGAAGAGCGAGCCAGAGGGATTCTCGACGGCATCTTCGTTGGCGATGCGGTTCCCTTGCTCGGCAAAGAGCGCCCCTGATGCTCAGCTGACGTCGACTTGGACGGGAAGATTGCATGCATGACTGATGATGCTAATTTTGATACCGGTGCTTTGCGCGGCGATTTCAGTGGCAGGTTAGGCTGGTCCTTAGAGGGTTTTGCTTTGACCGGAGAGCGTAAGGCCGCCAAGATAACTTTCGTTTTCGATGAATACTTTTCGGGAGACGATGAAGTTGCTGCTTCAGTTGCTAGCCTGGGCGGGGATGGTGCTTCAGCGAGTTTTGATTTTACTGCAGAGGGAGGAGAGCGTGCTGGGGCGGTGGTGATAGTTTGTGCTCTGGGTGATACTTTAGTGAATTCTGGTTCTACTTCAGGGGATGGAGAGCGCATCGCCACTGTAATTTCGGGAGACAGTGAAGTTGATGGGTCAGGAAATGTAAGCTTCGGCAGTGGTGGTGGTTCAATGGGTTTCGATTCGACTGCCGGGGTTGGGGAACGCATTGCTGCAATGATAGCTCGTTTTCTGGCTTCAGATTCCACATTCTTCCGGGGAGAAGGCGAAGCTGTAGTATATGTAGGTTTCCGTGGAGTTGCTTCGGTGCGGATTAATTCTACTTTAGATGGTGCAGGATTCATCTCAGGCTCGAAAATTTCAGTGGACTCTGCATTTGTCTTCGGTAAGGATTCTTCAATGGCTGCAGGTGGCGGCGCATTCAGCATCGGAACAGGCGACGGCTCGAATTGTTCGGTGCGTAACGCTTCTGCATCCGTTGCCGGTCCTAATTGTCTAGCAGGTGACGCAGGTGATCCATCCTCACTAAGTTTCCTGACTTTCATCGCATTTCCGATTGGCCTGTTATCAGCCTCAACCTCCATGGCAATCGTTGACTGATCATCCGATCTGGTCACTTCCTCTATCTTCGTCTGTTCTCGCAACTCCACCTCCAACTGCTCCCAATCCCTTTCTGGGACAGAAGGTAACACGGCACCTAAATTCGCTTGAGCATCCGCACCTTCGTTTCCTTCCACGCCGCTGTGGCCCTTTACATGTTGAAGGCGGATCTGCTGGCCATACGAAGCCCGAGCATCGAGATGTGCAGACAAATACCGTATGAGACTAGTATTCTTGACAGGAGCGCCAGTAGTTGTTCTGAAGCCATTTCTCCTCCAGTTTGGTAGCCACGACTGGAAACCTACAAGCGGAAGTTCGTAGTCAAGCTTATTTGTGAAAGTCACCAATAATGAGGATGTTTACATTGAATCGAGTAAGTTGAGTCAGTTTTTATCAGCAGAGGTTTCTTGCTTCTTGGCGTGGTCTCCAACACGCGGAGAATTGCCTGAAAAATGTATTACGCATTGCGAGATGGTTGACAGATAGAGAAAACGGACAATTAACTCTGCCCGGTTGTTCGTTTGATCACCAGGGCAGCGTTCCGCAATATTCCTTGAAGTAATTGAAGATTTCGACAACTAGATGTTTTGACTCACTTACCGAGGATCATCTCTACCCCACCACACGCCGACCCCAGCAATCGAGCCTACATTGCCATTTCCTTTGCATGCGCCATCGGAATACACAACATCCCACCCGCTCTCATCTTCAAGTTCTCTAGGAATTGCTCTCTTCTTACCCTTTGCTGGGGATTTGGTCAAAGATCCTCCCGCATCTGACTCGCCGATGAGGAATGCTTCTGCTTCTGCGGCATTGATGAATTTCTTGTATTTTGCACCAGGGAAGCCTGCAACTTGTTCTTTGCATTGGGTCCTTCACAAAGATATGAGCATTAAGATTCTCACAAACTGAAATATTCCGACCATGACACGAAGACCCCTGTTTGCCTTCCAGCTCTGACTGCATAGAAACCAGCTTGAGGCATGTTGATACGCTGTACTTGCGGAAGTTTAGAACGTGGTTCACGCAACGCACTGCGGATGGCAAGGCGATAGCGCAACGATCTGATAAAGTACCAAGGAATTCGCGCCACCGTGACAGTGTGGTTCAAATATCGAGTGAAGAAGCATCACGTGAATAAACGTGACAATCTCGCGTAACTCACAACTTCAAGTTGAAGTTCACCACCAAACGATGGTAAATTGCAATGTCACCTGGGCCTCTCTGCTACAAGCTCACTGTTAAAAGTAGATTATCCCAGTTCGGTGCTTCTCTTGTGGCAAAATCATCGGTGACAAATGGAATGCCTATCTAGAGCTTCTGGCGAAAGATATGAGTGAAGGGTGTGTATTTCACCTCTTCGATCTACAGACACTAACAATATTAATAGAGACGCATTGGATGAGCTTCAGCTTAAACGCTACTGTTGCAGACGCATGGTGCTCACGCATGTCGATCTAATTGAGAAACTGTTACATTATAATCGTGCGTGCCTGAGCCTTTCGGTCTCATTCTGTGTACTCACAACAATATGTCGTGTGTAGCTATGGAACGTACAAAAGACAGAGCAAACTATTAATTTGTTCAAGCAACACCGGTCTAGTTTTCGCTACGGGGCTGAAGTGATATCACACCCAATCAATCAGAGCGACGGAAGTACGATTTATCGGGTCCGGGTCAGTGACCATATCGATCCTGGAGAAGAGTTAAACTTGTTTCTCGGAGTCTACGTTTGATGGGCGATCCTAAGGAGATCACTATTACAGTTCTGTTTGCTGCTACCCATATCTATTTGCGCTCAGGACAGACCTGCATGTACTACTATCGTTTGTGTGATGTGATGAGAAAGTCAAGTCCGGATTCCGACAAGATTCCACACGGCGTTCAAACCGGCGGCGCTTCGAGCATGGCGTCCAGCCCGACTGAGCTCTATCTTCCGCAGACCTTCCCCTATCCTATCAAAGTCGTCTCTATCGATGCAAAGGCATCAGCTTCTATCCAACGCGGCACTCGACTCTTAAGCTATTCGTTCGTATATCTTTCACCCTCGTCTGACTCTCAACCAGAAACCCGATTTGGTACCTGGGATGCTGCTATCGAAGGAACGATAGACAGATGGAACATTAAAACCGACGATGTTATCTCGCTTCGCAGAGCAAAAGAAAAACCGGTTGTGATTGTCATCGAACCCTGCAAACATGGCATGCAACTTGGAGGACTCTGTGTACTTTGTGGAAAGGATATGACCAAGTATAACCACTCCGTCATTCTACAAACCCGAACTCAATTTCTATCGCAGCACCGATTATACAGGTTTCTCTGATGCCTCCCGCGCATCAATCCAAATGACCCACTCTGCGTTTGGCCCTACCGTATCTTTCGAGGAAGCCCAAAGAATTGAGCGAGAGACCGCAGAACACTTGGTCAAATCCCGGAAACTCTCCCTCATCGTAGATCTGGACCAAACAATCGTTCACGCCACGGTAGATCCAACTGTAGGTGAATGGATAAGCGAGGGCGAGGCTTGGGAAGAGAGGCAAGCAAAGAAGGCTTCGACAAGTAAAGCTGCCGGAGCGGAGGGTTCTGATGCTCCATCAGACTCCGACGACGAGTGCAATCCCAATTGGGACGCGCTCAAGGACGTCAAAAAGTTTCGTCTGGGCCCCGAATCGTTCGGACCATCATCCGCCAGGGGAGCCCAGAAGGGCAAAGGGAGGTACAAGATGGTGGAGAACGAGGGGTGCATGTATTACATAAAACCAAGGTGAGCAAAGAAGCCCGTACCTTGATTTGCGTTCCATCTTACCAGTGACGACATTAGACCGGGATGGCGGGACTTCTTGCGGGAAACCGCAAAAAAGTACGAGATGCACGTCTACACCATGGGAACCCGTGCATATGCGGAGGAAGTATGCGCCGCCATTGATCCCGATGGCAAAGTGTTTGGAGGACGAGTACTCAGTCGGGATGAAAGCGGCAGTGAGTATCCCACCTAGTTCTGTGCACCCGTTCGAACTGCTAAGTCGCCCTCGAGGCCTTACCCAGAAAAGCCTGCAACGACTGTTCCCCTGCGATACCTCAATGGTGGTTATCATAGATGACCGCGCGGACGTATGGGAGTGGAGTCCAAATCTTATCAAAGTTGTACCCTGTCTGTTTACCCCTTCCTTTTTTTTTACTGTACACGGTCGTCCTTACTTGCCTTCTAGACGACTTCTTTGTTGGAATCGGGGATATAAACTCCACATTTCTTCCAAAATTAGAGCCATTAACAACTGCGACATCGCCCCGACCAGGTAGCGAAGTCAAAGATATACTGCAGCAGGGTGTTCCCGATCCTCGGCAATTGCCTTTGGAGTCCCAAATAATGACTCCTGAAGCTAACATGATGTCAACTACAATGCCACTATCAACAACCATCCCAGTAACGTCAAACGAGGAAGCGGAACGTGCGCAGTTGGCGGCAAATGCTATGCTGAAGCAAAACAACTTAGCTCTCGAGGCACAACTAGAAGAACGCCCACTGGCGAAAAAGCAAGAAGCCCTCCAAGAAGGTGATGATGCGGCTCATGAACACGCCCAGCACAACACCGAAACCAAACCAGTGACTGGTGTTCAAGCGACGCAACGGGAGAACTCACTCCACAAACACGAGAAGCGGAAAGCACTGCTGAAAAATGACGATTATGAATTGGAGCGAGTCGCTAAAGTAAGGTCCGATTCCAGTCAAGTTCTGCAATGTCTAAGCCTTGCACTCAGCTACTTGACGAAGTTCATGAACGATTCTTCTCTGCATATGATTCCCGGCCATTAGCTGGCGCAAGACGCAAATCACTGGCAAAACGCGAACCGATACCATACGACGTCAAGGTTGGTACACTGGCTTTCTACATGTTGTATACCATTGGTTGATCTGTTCCTAACTAGCAAATTATTCCTCGAATACGTACCGAAGTTCTCGACGGCATCCACCTCTTATTTTCGAGCGTGATTCCCCTCGACACCCGACCAGAATCCACAGAAATTTGGAGAATGGCTCACATGTTCGGTGCACGGTGTTCGACCGAGCTAACCAGTGACATAACGCACGTCGTAGCTGCCAAGGTCAGTGTTATCATCTCCGTTATTGCAGCTTGCGCTGAAGAACTTATGTAAAACAGCGAGGAACGGTCAAGGTCGATACAGCCCGAAAACGCGGTGGTATCAAGATCGTCTGGTTAGCCTGGTTCACGGACTGCATCGCTTTGTGGCGGCGCCAAGACGAGACCTCGTATCTGTTGGATGAACCGCCACTCGTAGTTCCCAGCTTGAGCCCGGTGACAGATTCGCAGCAAATTTCCTCGGACCCTGATCCGGATGGGGATGACTGGGATCAGGATCCTGGGGACGGGAGGGATGCTTCGTCTCTGGAGTTTGGCGAGATTGACTGGGAAGATATCAATGATGAAGTAGAGGCTGCGATGAGGGAGAGCGATGAGGACGACGACGATGACACACGGAGCGACAAGAGTGGAATGAGAAGCGAAGACGAAGGAACGAACAGCCCAATAAGGTTAGTTGAACCCTTGATATCTTCCTTGCCGTATATTTATTCCTTCCGTTATACGTTGACCAGTAGTGCTAACAATACTCCTCGACCAAAGCGTAAACGGATTCGAAGCGTGACACCCGACTCGGAAAGGAGTGTAAGTGTAAGCGTGAATAGGAACGGCAGAAGCGACGGGCTTCGCTCACCACTGGCAAAGCGGAAGAAGTTGGCAGCGGAGAGGGCTGGGTACTCCAGGTTGAAGGAAGCATTCACAGCTGATGACCTGAAAGTGACACCAACAGTGCCCGGGCAGCAAGGTCAGGGCGAGCGTGTGGTTTCGAGTTCATCGAGTGCGATGGACGAAGCCGATGAAGATGACGGAGACGATGAAGAGGAGGACGAAGATGAGGAAGATGACTTCCTCGCCCGTGATTTACAAGAAGAGTGGGGATAATAATAATTTCCTTCAAACCTTGTATCTTCGCTATCGATATTTATATTTAGTCTATTTTCGACCCCATTTTGCCGCACCCCTGTAGCTACGCTCTTTGTGTTTCTTCTGTATTTCGGGGATCTGTAAAACTTGAAATTCGAAGCTGGTATTGTAGTCTACATCCTAATCAAATCGTTCTTGGGTATTTCTAGGTTATCTTGTGACGAGTCCAACGCCGCAATGCCTTGCAATATGATATGAGTGTAATTCGAAAACAACCCATTTCAAAATACTCAGGACTCTCACCCAGAGGCAGCGAGTCCTTCAATTGTGCACAGTACAATTTCCATAGTTCTTCGACAGGAAGTCCAGTTGCAGTCTTGAAGATAAGTTCATCATACTCTATGTCTTTCATGGCTGCATTGAGTTGTATTACGATCCCGGCGTGATACCGCTCCTCAACCCAGTTGAGAAAATACCCTGTAGTGTCGTATCCGGCATCCCAGCGGTCACCTCCGTTGCGATGCCAGTGCGGGGGAGCTAGTCCCGCGTGCAGCCGGACATAATCTGTATTCGAGAAAAGACATATCGTACAGCCGTAGATTCTCAGAACGAGGGAACACATGCCTGCGATGCCTTCGATCAACCCTCCTGGGCACGTCTCCTTGGCATTGTACTGGTAGCAATGAACGACCTCGTGAACGAGAACGCCTAGAATCTCGTCACGCGACCGACTGGCAGAACCCTTGATGTAGTCAAGGGAGAAGTATATCTCCTTGTTCTGATGATCGCCCGTTGTATATGCGACACCTCGCATCGATCGAAGGACTAGCACTATAGATTCCACGCTTCAGGAGGTAGTACATCAGGTATCATGGGCCCCATGGAGAATAAGAAACTGACTTGGTAGGTGCGGTTTCAGGGGTATAAAGCCACTTGAAGCTCGCGACGACGGCGTCACGCAGAGCAGTTAGAGGCTCGACCGATTGGAAAAAAATGGAGACCCCCGGATGGGTTAGATCTTCGACGCGAAGATCAAACCGGGGCCATGTAGGCTCCTTTGGTGGAGTAGGGGCCATCCTAGCGGACGTGGAGTGAAAAAAGGGACGCTCACAGATGAGCGTCGTTACTTAAATATCACTATCAGACCGGTGCGTACAGCATAAAAAGAAGCGGCTCCGAACCAGCGCCGTCACGTGTCTTGAAATAGGGGCTGTCAAACGATTTTGAGGCTGTACTAGTACTGTAAGAGGAAGCTCAAGGCGCTTGAAAGTTTGATTGGAGAGAGGTACAAGTACAGGGTATGTTATTATTTTGAGAATTTGAACAAAATTTCCCCCGAAAAGGTGAGGTCAGGTCAGGGAACAAGCGATCTGTGGTCAAAATATCGTCATGTCAATGCGAATCCACGCCGGCGAACGGAGAAGCAGTCAACTGACAATTTTGACAACGTAAAGCGTTCCAATAGGTCAAGAATGTCGGATACCAGCGACGGCCTCCACACGTAGAACTTCATCGCGTAGTGCATCTCTCCCTTCTTCTAGCCATCGGCAGTATTCCACCGCTCGAAATAGAACGCCGCTCTTTCCCTTACTCTGCCCCTTTCCGCGAAGACCACTTCCCTTTGGTCTGCCTCGGGTAGGCATTCCAATGCGATTAGGCGATCCAGCGGGAGCAAGTAAAGCTATTAGCTGAGCATAGCCGTCGCGAATAGCGTTCCTACGCTTCTGCTCCGACATGATGTGATTGAGACGTTTCTGTGGTGTAGATAGTAGCGGTTTGGAACGTGGTGCAGCTAAAGTAGAACCAATACCGTTCCCGTTGGCTGAGGTGGGTGATGATGAGTCGGGAGGAGTGCTAAGCGGTTGGCTATTCTCGCGCTGTGCAAAGTCAAAGCTTGAATCATGCGTAGGAGTGGAAGAATGTATCTGTGCTCTGGAGGGGGTGTTGTGTTTTGGTCGCGTGGATGTCGAAGGTTCAGGTGGGGTATTTAGATGAGGATTTGAATAGGGGGAAAATGAATTCTGAGAGACGTATTCATTGTAAGCAGTATCCTGGGCTGCCAAATCCCAATTCAAATCGCCAAAGTTGTCAAGAAAACCGAGTATATCTGTAGTCTCTGCTGGAGAGAATAGATCTGCAGAAGGAGGTAACGGTTGTGGATTTGGAAAGAGATTTGAGAGAGAAGGGTCAAAAGTGAATTGAAAGTCTGAGAAAGGTACGGGTGGTTGTAGAGTCATGGTGGGCGATGAGGGGAAGTGACAATGACCATCTCCTCAAACTTTGTACTACCCCGGTGTCTTTAGACCCGAGTCACGAGTTTGTCCCAGTCATTACGTAATTGTCGGGACAATTCCGAAATATATTGAATTCCCGACGCCCGTTTTCGGGCAAGTTGCCCGCTTTTACCTCCGTCAACTCCTGGATATGTCGGCGCTTAACCCTGACGAACCGGCACAAGATCCTCCTACCATCGACACTCAACAACTTCAACAACAACTTCAGCAGCAGCAGCAGCAGCATAACCCTCAGGAAATTCTCGTTCAACAACCTATTCAACCTCCCCCTCAATCATCAAATGACACTGGCCGCAAAGGTCCGTAACACGGCCCATCTTCTTGCTCTCTTTGCCGATCTCCCGGTCCTCATTTTCGTTTCTAGCCAAAGCACCATCGGTCCGTAGGGCCTGCGTAGCATGTCACACCGGAAAGACGAGATGCAGCGAGGTTTTGCCTTGCCAGGTCCGCAATAATTCACCCTTGTCGTCAGCTTCTATCCTAACCGTGTCATCGCATATGATTTCAGAGTTGTCTCAAGCGAGGAATCGGGCCAAGCTGTGCATATCCAGACCCTGATGCCCAAGATCATCAGTCTTCTCAGCACACCCCCGGTATGTAATCGCACGCCGCATCTCTGGAATATATCGTCGTGACCCTCCGTCACTGTAGCACCTAACGTACAGACTTTTACACACCCGCCGATGTATGCCACGCTCCAAGGCACACCAAACCTCTCACAACAGCATTACTATGACTACAATGGTGCTTTCACCGGCGCCTCCACCTCCACTTTTCGCCCCAATAAACGTCCACGTAATCTCACCGAAGAGGAAGCTGCTGCGATCACACGCAACTTTAGCAGGGGAGATTTTTATGTAGGAAATAGTGCCCCAGTTCGTATCGATCCTCGGTTGCCTGTTAGGCTCACCCTGGGAGAAGGTGACCATGTTCATTTCACTGTTGGGGAAGCGTTGGTATGAGAGTGCTTTGCAAGTAAACTGTATATTTATGTCTTGGTTTCTTGGTCCTTGTGTAGCTATCCTCCCACCCTGCTCTCGATGTTGTATTATATTCACCTACGGTATGCATGCATAAAATGTATTGTTGCTTCAAGCAATTAGATGATCTACAAATTAGCGAGAACTCTTTGATATGTAATCACAAAGACATCTTTGCAAAACATCATAAAAGTGATGAGGGCGAGATTCGAACTCGCGCCACCGAAGTGACCAGATGGGATGAGCAGCTGCTGCTCTGGTCGTTCCTTAGTCTGGCGCCTTAGACCGCTCGGCCACCTCACCGATGCAGGATTTGGACATTTTTGAGAACTAGTACTAGCTCAGGTTGGTCGGCTCATCTAATCTCATTGTGGCTCCTGCCATAATACCGTGAAACGCGTGCAAGAGTACAATGTGGCACCGACTCGGAAGGCTGACCCTAAGGCATTTAATGGTCTGTCTAAGAACTCAAATGTCAGTGGCCATCGCCAAAACGGGGCGTCTGCTCGTTGTTTTCTGATGCTTCTGTATGTACCTCACAACCATGTACCTTCTTCCATAACCGACTTCCCTGATATCTTGTTTTTGATCCAGTCTAATCCTCTTTTGTCTCTTCCTTTATTCCCAAGAGAATCGCTGGCAATCCCCGGAAGCCCAGGGGCGGTCTTCCCAAATACGGACAATGTAGCATCTAAACTTGGTCGTCGCCTTGTACTCAACACAGTCTAGTTTAGCGCTCCAGGAATGGCGGCTCTGGTATTCACATTGGTATATAACCCGAACCTGGTCGCGAAACAGGGAATTATCTGTCATTGCGATAAGATCCAGCACTCGGTCGACATCTACAACAATAACCAATAGCCAGGATACATCACCTTCCGACGTTCACCCACTTGCTTTGTCCTGCGTCTATTATCACCGGTTACTAGTCCGCGCTTATATCTGAACCTTACTCCACTCAGACCCAAAACCCATACCCGTGCACGTCTACCCTCCCTTCCTCCCTCAACTTGAATTTTCTTCGAAATAATACCATCCTTCATTGGAAACTATCGTATAACACACAACACTTAATTCACTACCACCCACTAATTAACCACACAACGACCATGTCATCCTTCACTTACAACACACCTGCCTCCCCGACCTTCGGCTTCTTCCCCGCTGGCGCCACATCACCCAACGCATTTGCTGGATTCCATCAGTCCCCACGCGATCAGCATGCGATGTATCACGCTGCAGCCTCTGTTGGATACTCACAACCACTCAAAAATCAGGAGACACAGAGTCAGGATGGGCTGAAGAAGTATTTTACGCGGAAGTAAGAGAACCTTCACCGCAGTGCGAACCACTTCCATGTATATTCTCTCCAGACTTCACAAATTGCGTGATGGATGGCTATGGCGAACAGGATATCGACGTTAGTGGGTGAGGAGAGTAGAAAAAGGGGTCGAGATCATAAAGCCAGTGTTGATCACATTTCGTTGGACCTCAACCACTTTTACACATACATTTTTCACTAATCCACGTACGCATCTTGCATCCGCGTTTGGTACACTATAGCATAGACAGCTGTATCCCCTATAAACTCTGAATGTATTTGTAGAACAATGCCGGTCCGGAATCTTTATATTCTAAAAATAAAATTTTTGTCACTTCATAGTATCCCAGCCATCGACTCGGACGGAGCCTTATCCCACGAACGACCTCAGCCATGGTCCAGCCGCGCCCTCCAATGGCTTCATCCAATATTTCAAATCTTGAATCATTTCACGCACTAGCTCATCTTTCCGAATACGTTCATACCCTCGATGCATTACCCCTCGATCTTTCACGAAACTTTGCAGACCTTCGCGAACTAGACGCCGTCCTTTCTTCTTCCATGAGCATCATCATCAACAAAATCACTACTCTAACTGAGATGATCGAACAGGGCAGAGCATCAAAGGAAGAACGTCTCTGGCTCCTCACGGAGATTGCAGAAGAGGCATCACGACTCAAACTCGGTGGAGAGGACAAAATCCGCGTGGCGTGTCAAGCAGCAGATAACTTAAAGTCAAACATGGTTCATCTGAGTGTGTTGGCGGGAAGTGTTCCAGGATTCGATCCCGCATTAGCAAACCGGAAGACGGTGTATCCTCATGTCGCTGCAAGATCGTTTATGCCATCTATGTCTCTAGAGTCGGGAAGGAGGAAAAGGAGTGGGTATAGCTCGCTTTTGGTCAGTGCACCCGATCCAAGTCCTGCGAAGAAGAGGAGGGCGCCTCGGGATGATGATTTGGACGTGTCACATATGAGATCTCCAAAGAAAGACAGGACCGCCGGCACGGAAAATAACTCTCGTTCTCGTGCTCGGGCAAGGAAGTACGCCCACTTGGTCCATTTTATACAATATCATGACTGATTCTTGTTTCCAGGCCTGATAGAGCCGCCTCACCCTCTGATTCCATTGTCTCCGTAACAGCACACTCCATACCTCAAGCGCCCCAGAACATGTCTCGTGCCCAAAATCATTCTGGCTCCCGTACTAACGATGTAACCTCAAATGCCACCAACAAACGGGCGCGATCTACTGCAAATACAAATAATCGTGTCCCTACGCCTCAGCCAAACGACCACTACTCCCTACACGACCCAATCCCCCCGCTATCCAACTACAATGGTGTAAGTGCAAATTCACGCAGAGACACGTACAATGTGCCGCCTTCTTCCATTCACCCATCTCTTCCCATCCCTTACCAAGGAAGCAGTCATATCGGAAACGGGACACATCCAGTCCCCGTGCCATATGATATACATGCTTTACCCCAGTCATTGATCAATACCCCAGAATGGAATCCACCACCAACGCAACTCGAAGGACCTGGAATGCCCCTTTCAAGAAGTCAACCGATTCAACCTATACTTCCTATCATAGCTCCCCCCATAATACCAACACCAGGTGGAGAAATGACAGAACCAGGGGATGGTGAAGGGGATGGGGATGATAACAAGACTTATTGTTTTTGTGAAAGAGTTAGCTATGGGGAGATGATTGCATGTGATGATAATCAATGCGAGAGAGAATGGGTTTGTCTCCATCCTGTTTCCCGAAATAACTTGGTACTGACTATCTCATTTGCTTAGTTCCATCTTGCATGCATAGGACTCACTGTACCTCCTCAGGGCCGCTGGTTCTGTGAGGCATGTCTGGCGAAACGAAACGCGAAACGAGCAGGACGAGGAGGAAAGCGTAGGACGGGAGGAAGTAAAGCTGTGGGGAGAGCTAGTTGATGTTTATTGGACAATAACATTATATCGTTATCATTCCTGCAGCCTATCGTACCGTACCACATGCCATAATATGTTTGACGATACCGTGATATTGATGCAAGCTATATATGGCGCCCAGCGTCGTGAACTGCATGCGTTCAGAATTCAAGAGTCGAGAGCATCTGTCATAAATCGCAATAATGTACTTGGATGAAAGTACATTGAAAGACAAACGAGATTCCGTGGACTGTTTCAACGTCGTTTTGATCCTCGTCCATCATCTAACCCAGGCGAACTTCTCCGTTTCCTGCGCAACTTTGACCTAAGAAGTTGTCTTTCATGACTGGACAACAGACGTACCGACTGGAAGCCCTTTCCTCGGGTTCACCACTGGAAGTTCGCCCTCCCAGATCCTTATTATTGCCACCATAGTCCAGCCCATCAACAGCCGGTGCATTCCCATCCCGATCCTTATACTTATTCTGGTTGCGTGGACCTGTTGGAACCCCAGGTGGAAGTGGGGAAGCAGGCCGCACAAGAGCAGGCGGAGGTGCTACGCACGGCAACGGCAACGATACAGCATAGCAAAAAAGTAAGAATCACACCGAGACGTCACTCGAACATCGAATTAGCAATCAGGTAATTAAACGTACCGCCTTCGCCCGCATACATGCCTCCCCGACCACGACCTCTTGCAGGGAACCCTCGCCCTCGACCCATGCCCTGAGCGCGTCCACGATACGGTACCGGCGTTGCCCCTCGCCCTCCAATGGGTCCTTGTGAGACAGCGGGTGGGGCTTCCATGGCAGGATACAATTGTTGCTCCTAGTCAACTAAATTGAACAATGTTCGATAACAGATGAAATTCAGCTACATACCTGTATCCCAAAATCGCCTCCACCCATGCCCATGTTCATCATGCCCGCCTGCGCAGCTCCACTATTATAGCCATCCTGTATCATGCTCACATTTGCCCCAACCTGCTCTGGCGTTCCGTTGCCAACGCCAACACCTCCTTGCTGGACCTGTGCCCCTTCAGGCATCATACCACGCCCATCGACTTGCATCATTCCACCACCCATGCCCATATCTCCTGCCATGCCCATGCCCATACCCATTGGACCCATCATGCCTGACATATCCATCATGACACCAGGGGCCATCATACCAGGATTGGCTGCTGCACCATTCATCATGGCCGTTGTCCCAGTCATCACCATCTGCCGAACCTCAGGCGGTAGTGCGGTTAGTTGGTCTTCAGGCATAGCGGAGAAATTCTACAAAGTCAAGACAGTTCTCAGAGTTGGGATAAAAATAAAACCTAGAAATTAAAAATGAAGACGAGCAACGCACAATAACGTTCGTCTTTAGAACATTTGCCATTTCCCCCAGGTCTCTTCGGCGATAACAATACGCCTCCCACGAAATTTCGTCGAAACCATAGTTAAACCAGTCGCTGATATCGGAACCAGGCCTTCGCCACGGTTTTTCTGCCATCGCACCCAAGTCTACTTCGAATATTGAGCGTCCGTCAAGGATACCTATGGCTGTGGTGTCGATGGTGGGGTGAGAGGGTGGGGCAGTAACTGGAGGTAATGTTGAAGGATCTACGCCGCCATCATCTTGGAGTCTTACTTCAGAGTCTGGGAGTTGTGATGGCGTTTTGGGAGTTTGTGGAGGTTGGAGTCCTGCGAGTGGAAGTCCTGAAGGGAGAGTTTGCGATTGGACATGGGAAGGTGGATGGGACGCGCCAGAAACGCCCCTTTGCATTGGAGTATATTCGGTGGTTAATGAGGGACCAGCTGCGCATCTTGAGTCAGTGTTAATTCTAGAACAAGCTATTCCTTCACATTTAGATGGTGCAGGGACAGGAGTACGATTTGTTATAGGTTTCCCACCCGTAGTGTGACTAGAATGAGGTTAACAACGTGATAGGAACCTAGAAGTTACTTCATCACCGAAAGTCAAGAGACCGCGCATGCGGCTCCATTATAAATTCAACCTAGCGGCGAGAGAACCTCAACCTCGTCGAAAGGAATTGAGGCAGAGAAGAGAAAAGGGCTCACGTCTTCATCCTCTTCTTCACTCTGGCCCCCCATTTCGACTTCTGCATCTTCCTCCTCCTCCGTCTCTTCGACCTCGAGAGTACGTCCATCCGCAGTAGCTGCTTCAGTTTCCTGAGCGACAGCTTCCAGGTGAGCAACGACGCCATTATTTGATGGATGCGTTGGTTTCTCAAACGAAATTCTAGGTTTGCTATATGTGAAGTCCAACGACAAAGGGCGACTGGCAGAACTTACGGCTGCGGCACTGAGGTGCAGTGGAAAGAAGACGTCAGAAATGTTGTTATTTAATATTGCAGACGTCAAGACAGTGATAAAGCCTCGCGCGCGCCTCGCACCACGATGAAACGGATTCAACTGTGTCTTACCAGGTTTGCTCTCCGGCGGTGGTGCTGTACCTCCGTAGAGAAAGTCGTCGTCGTCGTCCCTGTGTATTTCGACAATATCAGCGCAACTTCGCAACCCACAATTGGGCGACTAACATCCTTCAGTGCGCCGTGCCTGGAAAGGAAATTTTCGTTGAAGATATTCACTGAATGTTTAGTGTATGGTCAGCGTGACAGCGTGACAACGTCACTTATTTTGAGTCGATGTTGGGTCGCTGTTCATTGTGGCTGGCATCGCCAAAGCTGAATTTACCCTCTTGGGTGCGCGGCTATGCCATCTCAGTCAAGCCTGCAAAAGTTCTACCAGGAAAACAGCTGCCGCGCGTTTTCAAAGACAAAAAAAGTTTCCAGTACAACTGGTACACCAAAATTCTCATGAACAGCTCGAATGGT
>QLOK01000866.1:3141-26986 GCA_003313805.1 Tricholoma flavovirens
TAGCGCTAATTAGCCCATACCTAATCTCTGTTAATTAGCTTTAAAATACGAGGGTAAATTAGAAAAATTCTGAGCGCCTTGCTAATTTACTGGTCAATTAGACATCGTGTGAAAATCCCCGAGCACTACATTTAGTACCAGATCAAGGCAGATCTGTTTTGTTCAAGCTTGACAGAAGAAGCTTCAATCCTGTAAAATAGAAAATAATCACTATCCTTTCATTACTTTGAACCCGTTGCCACTTAGACTCTGAGTTACATGACTCGGAGTCCTACTAGCGTGGGAATTGAATTGTAATTAGTGGTAAAAGTTCAAACTTGCACAGTAGTACCAAACGCTCGCAAGTGACAGAATACTGGCCAGTGTACTCACTAGTCAGTGTATATTCTCCCAAATCCGGATCCAGCTAGATGGAACGTTGACCGACCTAGTCGTATGATGACCACTTCGCGAGCGGAATCTCAACAGCCATATGGTCGTCGCCGGTCAAATACTGCTCAGTCCATTCTGAGGCCTACACCTCAGGCTGTCACACCACTGAAATATGGTGATTACAAGGTCCTGAATTCATGGGTCCATGATCCGAAGGAGTCTGCAAGTGTGGTATTGAACCAGTCGTGGTGGCCTGGTGTTTCGGAGGGCGATTTGTTGAGAGTGAGAGGTAGCAATGCAGAGGATCCAGATTTTGCATTTCTTTTCACAGTACCGAAGGATGACGGTTGTCCAAAGCCTCAACTCCAGGTATGTCGCAATTTATGAGCGCCCTTCGCTGGTCAACTGATGCAATGCTCATTCTCCTCTTGCCAGATCTCAATACCCAAACCCATCGCAGATGCATTTCGTTTGAGGAATAATTCTGAAGTCACTGTGACTAAGGCAATACTTATTTCTCTTGTTCATTACCAAAACTAGTGTTCAAACAGACTACAGGTGAATGAGGAGAATTGTGCAGCAGAATATGTGGAGCTTGTTTTTCAGGATCAATATCTGGGTCGAAACGACATGTGGCGGCTTGGAGTACATCTCGTAGGCCAATGCGTGTATACGAACCAAGATATCACATTCATTGGTAACATCGCTGCAAAGATCCGCGACATCTACATAAGCGGTAACAAAGCCAGTCCATTCATCTTTTGGTCATGAACCCATTTAACGTGTAGTACTAGGTGTCCTCTGCTTGTGTAACCCGCGCAACCAAAGCCATATACCAGTCTCTGTCTGCGAAAGTGACTATTTTCATCCAGGTTTGCAGTGAACTATGGCAATTCGCTGGCGACGGAGAGCGGTACAATGAAAAAATCGTCCATTCGTTCCTACCCACACTCTTCGCTAAGTGGCGCGATGATGGTACGAATCATATAGTGACCATTGTTTTCATATCCCGTGTGTTTTACGACGATGCTGATGTGGACTACGCTGCGGGTCCTATGCGTCGCGACGATTATGGACGATGGTACAAAGATTTCTTCAAAGTCATAACTGACCTGGAGGTCATCTACGATTGGAAACCTACTCTCGTCAGTCTGAAGAATTCTTTTTGGGATTTTCAGCGAGATATCCTTCTTACACATCATTACCATCAAGCAAACCAAGATTCGGCCATCGGTCCACCTACCCAGGTCCGCCTCATTGGACGCATTTCATTTGCACATGATGGTCCCATCTTGGAGGCTCTGAACCTGGCGCTTAATCCGACCGAAAATCATTACATCGACCGCTCCTTGTCTCTGACAGGAGCTATGATCATTCTGCTCACGCCAGGTACAGGTTACTTCCGAGTGTCGAAGCGTCTTCTTCGCCTTACTACCACCCGACTACTCGATCAAGGTCTCGGTGTCAACATGGTATCACTTGCGAAACAACCCCTACACCAAAGCCCCATCTTTAGTTTTTTGAGTGTCGAACCTGAGCTCAAAGCCGATACAGAAGGAAAGTTTGGAGCGCATTTTATGGATCCTCTTTGGGGCTGTGTAGACGATGGCGTGAATGGTTCAGACGATAAGAAAACTATTTGGTGGGAGCCATTTTGGATTTCAATCTCATTCTGGGAAACGCAGTCGCATTTGCCTTTCCGAGAAGACAGGTCAAATTTGTGTTCCACGCTATGGAAGTGTGCTCATCTCTGGTCCTTTAGATTTGTAGGTAGGGCTAAGATGCACCAGATCCAAATGCTAGGTCTTCTGGATTTTGATGTTGCCTCTAGCATCGAGGTGCCTTTCCTCCCCGAACCAGCCGATCTTTCTTCTGCATCTTCGGGGGAGGTGATTGCGGATGCTCCCATTTCCAAAGCGGAGGCGGATAAATTCGACATCGACATCTTTGCCCCTAAATTTAGGGAGCCTCAGCTTCCAAATCTAAATCGCAGCTCCATCACGTCGCTGGGTGGTACAGCAATTCGCAACGATAGGCGAGATTCACATCGAAACTCTCTCATAACTTCGAAAATTCATCCAATCGAGGAAAGCCCCAAGCGAGTGATAGTTGATCTGCCCACGGAAGACTCCTCAAGCATTGTGGCAACCCCATCGTTCAGTGGACTTAGCGCTTCCCCTTCGCAGTCCTCAATACACTCATTACGCTCTACCATCTCTGTTACATCTGCCAAGGCACGACGAAATTCCCCTGTACGTGGCACCTTGGCAAAGCTGGCGCCCTCTTGGCTGCTCAGTCCTTTCAGAAGCGGACCTAGCGAACCACACACGTCGCAGGTGTCTGTCTCTAGCACCCCTAGTACGCCGAGCACCCCAACTTCCACAAGAACAACTCCTCTACCCCAAATATCAACCTCAGCCTACGCACCTACACCTTCAAAACCTCCAGTGGTCACTCAAGCCAGCCATTCTCCTATGCCTGTGGCAATCAAAGGAGCTATGCCAGTTAGGAATCGCTCCAGTATCATTCGCACATTCGAGGACGATAGCTTCGTATCACAGCGGGCTTCTTACGTTCGTCACTCTCCCATGAATAGCCCCCCACGAGAGGAAGTAAATTTTGGCAAGCGCCGGAGCACTGCAAGTGTCCACACCCAATTTTCTTCGCCATCTCCAGGCATGATAAGCAATCCATCCCAACCAGAGTTAGCTGTTCCACACCCGCAACCGTCTCTCGCCCGCCGATGGCAGCACATGTACCCGCAAGTCGTGTATAAGCATGAAATCAAATGGAAGGCGATGACCGTGCCTGTATGCCTACCGTTGACGGTCGAACACTTGCCCTCTGCATCGGAACTGGAGACTTCTTATGACGTGTTTTCTTACGACTTCGTCGTAGATCCTCATGAAATGTTTTCCTTTCTCGTCAAGCCACCGACCGACATCGACAATGTAGATGATTTGCGTCGTGAGTGGGCACTAGTTGTCATGCGAGGCATGGCTGCAGTACGATTGGCCCAGGGGTTCCAGTTTGTGCTGAGACCCCCACAGAAGGCAGAAAGGTTGGGGGAGAGATGGAGTCTCAAGCGGACTAAGTCATTCATGAAGGAGGAAGACCTCACGCCGAAACCTATCGGGGCAGCAGATGTGTTGCGCTCTCCCTTTGACCCCGTGTATCTCAGCATGACGAATGAGATCCACCAAATATCGTATACTGGCGAAGCCATCCAAGTTCGGCGGTATGTGCGACGCTTGCCGCCCATGCCTACTTTTGATTATCGGTGCCTTGTGTGGCCGAAACTTGGAGGCATGTTGCTGTTCTTGAACGGATTTACCAACGATTAACAATATTGGCTTACAGGCGGGTACACTGAACTGTCAACCACATTCACCCCCCGTGGACTCGAAAACTACGGATGGAACCGGTATGTCTGTCGATCTTCGTTTCGATTCGTTCACTCACCCTCTTGGCAGTTTAGACATGCTGGTCGCCGGTTATGAGCATATCTTCAGTGAATCACTTCGATATTGGCGAACACGGTTTATTGTTATTCCAACTGCAGAACCTCCTGCTTCCACAACCGGCCCATCTGGAGAAAAGCTTAACGACGAGGAAATGCGGATTTTGGGAATCGAAAAACTCGCCGAACAATTTACCAAGCTACGTTGGCAACCACCGGAAGAACGAGTGAATCACCCTGCACCTCCTACACGCTTTCTGCAAACCACCCTCGGTCCCGCCATGTCCGTGCAGGACGTATCTCTGATCGATCAGCTGGAACAACTCAATGCCGCTGCATTACGCAAAAAGATGAAGAGTGAGAGGGATATTGGGGAAATGTCGTTGGCTGCAGTTGCCAAGGCTATGCGAGAAGAAGACGGCGTGCCTATCAAAAATTATCAATGGCATCACTCACAGTACCCCAACTCGTTCATTGGGTATGATTTTGTGTCGTGGCTGGTGCGCGAGTTCCGGGATGTGTCAAGCCGGTTACAGGGGGCGGAATGGGGAGTCAAGTTGATGGAGCAAGGCTTGTTTGATCATTGTAGAGGACAGCACAGTTTTCTGGATGGGTACGGTCTGTTTCAGGCTGCCTATCTTACACCACTGACATTTTCCCCAGTCACTATTATTATCGGCTAAAAGGGGAGTACACTGTTCCAATGACTCCAAGAGGATGGTTTAGTAGGAGATATGCAACTGATGAAGTGAATATGCGGTATCCATCTGGCCGTGCCAAGAATCTGAGTCCTCGTCGATCGAGAAAACGACTAATTGTCAGCCAGACTATGGTCATTGATGTTGATCCCAACAAAGTGAGGTCCAAATTGCCGTTACTACATCTATTTATGAAGCAATATTTAGAAAAGTGACCAGGCAGAAGCCGTCATACTGCATCATGATATTATCCACAATCCCACTACGTGCTTCCATTTCGAACTCCAATGGATCGGAACCACACCACGATGCATCGAAGATCTTATTCGCCACTGGAGCAAGCTTATTGAACGTCACGGCTTGAAGCTCGTTGAGGCGTGCGTGACCCAAATTAGCGACATACGAAACCGCAACGCCTTCCAATCTTGTTTTCCTATTCCGCTAGCTGTTCCACCTCCCGTCGTGCCAGATCTTCACAAGAGAGTTCCGGAGGGAACTCAAACAGCGCAATACTTCGAGTATGCGCTCCTCCGTCAATTGGGATACGTATTGGATGTCGAAGCGTCATGGATATACCCGGAGCAGATCGATGTGACTTATTCATACCGCCAGTGGCCATACCAGTACTCTCAGTTCGTGCACCACTCTGGGGCAGCATTTGTCCAGATTTTAGGGGGCGCACAAGGATTCTTGTTCTTAACGAATCGGCTGGTGGGTCCGGGCAGGGTTAGCCCTGCGATGAAGACCAAGGACTATCGGCCAGGGGCAGTTGCTGATGAAATCAGGCGAGATCTTCACAAATTCTGCTCGGACAAGGAGGCATTGACCAGATTTTATGATGATGAGCTGGGGAAGCTAGGACATGCAGTGGAGGAACCACCTCTATTGAGCATATAATTATGTATGAACGCGGTGTAATTTTTGGGCATTAGCCTTGGGTATCTTTCCTTCATTTTATGAGACGTCGTGTGCGCTGACAAGCATGTCTCGTCCGTTGGCCCTCACTGACCGTCGGTTTGGATCTCGGGAAAGTGGTTTTCTCATATCTGTACATGACCATCAATGCTTAGCCCAACAAAGGAAAAAGTAACATGCCAAAAGCATCCTCCTCGTCTCTTCCTCCTTTCCCTACCCCCAAATTCCCATAATATTCTCGCACCCGACGGTAGACACTGTACCCGAGCCCCTCGTACATGTTTATCGCAACTAGATTCGCACACCGCACGTAGAGGTCAACGAAAAATCCTTTGTAAATCTCGTCAGAGACCATCTCGAGTAAGTTCATCATTTTGCGAGCAAGCCCAAGGCGCCGGTATTCTGGCGCGACAGTGAGCGCGGTGACGTGGCCATGCCATTCCAAGTTGAGACCCTCCGCCTTCCCAATGACTTTATCACATTAAAAATATCACTTGAAACGAACAATGTATATGCCTCACCATAACCCATCATGCGGCCGTTCGGCGATTCTTGCACACAGCAGAGATCTGGCCATCGTGACAAGTAATTCAGATAGAAACCAATTCCATACTGTTCTCCGATTAAGAGTGTCTTGTGAATCTCTAATCTATTACACGACTTACAGTCTCTGTCCAGATGTCCAAATTGCTGCGTCAAAGAACGATGTGAGAATTGGGTGAGGGTCGAGAGAAAGAGAGAGTACATATTGTTGAACTTGAACATATCTGAAGCTCTGAAAGGGCGTAGAATGCTCATCGTTGGGTTCGAGAGTTAAACGCTTGGTATACTTGTGACTTGTAGGTGAGCACTCGGACAACTTGAAGTTGAATACATACTACCCCAAATTGGCAATCACTACCGTGACATATTATATCCGAACTTGAACTGGACACTCAGGCTAGAACGGACCCGTGTATATCCCAGTCCAATTAGCACTTCTAGAACGCATTATTCGAAGAATGCTGGCAGAAACTCCTTAATCCTCATAGCACTGGTGGTGCATCTTTGGCAAACTGGGGTACAATCTGGCTTTTACACTTCAAGTTGTCTTTGCTGCAGCGCAAGGCCAGCGTCACAATGCTGGGATTTCTGCAACGCAAACTATTTTCAACTCAAATGTCGTTCGTTGAGGACGAACTTCAAGTTGAACTGGTGTGTCTTCGGTCGTCGACGGCAGATGCCTTATGCGGTCTAGGGCGCCTTTCCAGCCTAAGAATTTGTGTCGTATGTCATGATCAAAGACTGCATCAAACATATCCATACTTCCTTGGCCCATCTGGGAAGGATTGTGATTTGGTGGCCACGTTCTGGTTCTTGGCCAGGTGTGGTAGAGACTAGAAGCTCGGTTCTATAAGTTGCATGAATCTCACTGACTCAGCGCTTGCCATTCGGAGAAGCGGTTGGGCAGCATCATGGCGAAAAAAACTTGATCCAGTTGGTCTCTCCCATGAGTCGCTGTCAGCAACCTTAACATCATTCCAAGTTATATCACGCATTTCTTCCCAGGACTGGACATACCCCATTATTAGGAGATCGTTGATGATCATTCGAGTTTAATCCAGGAAACTTTACTTAGAAAAACGTCCATACTTCTGTCACGATTCGGCAGAATACAAACCTTCGGTTGAAACGGCCCGATTATCTGGGGCGACCTTACTAGGCAGCACATGAGGATGTTGACTTAAGCGAGCCAACCTCACCGTGGAGTTGTGTCTACGAAGACCCAACCTCGGATAACCGAGGAGGATAAGAGTTGAGATGAAACCAGCCCGATTTCAATGTTCTTAACAAGATCTTAATTAAGCATGGTCACCCGATCAACACAAGTCCATGGGGTCCTGAAGTCAGAATCGTCACGGTACACTTCACTAAAATTTGCAATTGATTGTTATCGATGATAGGTATTAATTATCATAGGTCAGGGTAGTCAGGTACCACTTCGACTGGCTTGAAGTTTGGCTTGAACTTCACACCACTGCATTTCGTGTTGGCTGATTATTGGTTCACGTCGTACGCGTACGGTTATGCCTTGGTCATACTTCTTGCTCAGGTTGGCCGCCCGTTTTCTCGTTCTTGTTCATGCTAACATAGCAAGACTTGCCTAATTCAACTTGAAAGACAATGGTGCATCCAGGTATACAAAGCTGACAATTCCCCCCTTTTTGCGTTCTTATATCCATGATGTTGAGGTTGAGGCCGCTCGTGCTTGTGTTCTGTAACTTGGATAAAAGTTTGAATTGGCTAACAACCATCGAACAGTGAACATAATTACCTTATACTTAACATTTCGGAAGGGGGGCGAGTCCAGGGACATGGGGCCCTTTATATTTCAATGGTGATAAACATTGCATGGCAGCCAAAGTCTGACCATGCTCACATCAAACTTCTGCCTGACCATTCTATGTCAAAACAGCAGGTTTTGGCATTGATTCTTGTGCAATCCATCCCACTTGCGAAGCCAAAGAGCGAAATGTAACATGGACGGCCGGTGCAGTATACTTGGTTGGAGTTGTGAGGCCACCCCGACTCGAGGCAAGCATGCTACCTTGAAATCACGAGCGTGGTGTCGAGATGCGGCTGCCCCGCTTTGCAGAGTTATCGCTGGGCGCTGGAACAACGACCGTAGAGATGCCACCAGTACCAGCATAGCCCAGAGAGTAATCAAGAGTATGAACGGTAGAAGACGGCTAATGCCTTCTCTCCGTATGTAGTTAACCTGCAGCACCAGTCCAGTTTGCGGCAGAGCTCTTCAAAATCGAGTCCTAGGACGGCGACCTGGTGTTTTCGGCGCAGGATGCGAATTTAATAAGCAGCTCGTTTCGCGTGTAGACTGCACCACTTCCGCCGACGCAGTACATAAAGCGGCGACAGGTTGTTCGCAAGTGCCCTTACAAGCAACAGATAGGATGGCCTGAACACGGGATGCTCGCGATGATCAGGCGCGAGTGGCAGCCGGTGGGACGAAAGAGCGTGTTGTCGAGCTGTTGTTCTTCTGCTTTGTTTACAAAGATTGGCGAACGATCGTCTGCCCTGCGTAACCAGTGGACGACGGTCGGTCGTAATACCTACCTCCCAATCGTTGTTAACAGGCGTGACCATGGCAACTATGGAGAGATAAGCATAGTGGCGCTGTATATTAAGTTGATGTGCTGGCAACGTCCGTGAACGGCTGGGAGACGTTTATGGCAACCCGCTTGGTCTGAATCGCTGCTGAGCGATGTGAGCCTCCTGAACTAAGTTTTGTGACTCGATCCGAAGCGTGCGCAAGAAGTACGGGCCTAGCTGGATCGCTCTGAGTTATTGATGAGCCAAGCATCATATACTCACCAAGAGGTAGTTGGGTTTTGGAAGGAGAAGATTTTCTGGCTTCCATTATTGTATTATCACAAGTCTTGTTCTCTGGGACATGCGGAAACGTAGCGTGCGCACGACGATTGCCAAGTCCCATACTAGTCTTTCTACAAGACTCGCTTTGGTGAATGGTGGGACCGGGGTAAAAGGCATAGCGCTCAGCAACATAGCTAATACAATAAGATGTAGGAGTATCTCGCAACAATGTTGAGTATCACAGTCAAGTCATTGTGAGGCTGTCAAATGTTTTTGCCTTAGGAAACGATCAGTGGTTCAGCATTATTTCGTTCGATGAGCTGGTCTGAACGAGAAATCCACTCAGCTTCTCGTTTATGTTGGAGTCCTTCCGCCACCCCCAAACAAACCACAATGGAAATTTACCACGAGGGACCCCAAGCACTCCCACGATCGAGGATTGTTTGTGACTCAATCCAACCTCGGCAAAACTTGAGAACAAGGGAATGTCCCATTTACAACATCATCATCACCAACAATATGTCCACTACACTGGACCCCCCGTTCAGGTCATCAACAATCCCAGCGTTTCTTCCCAGGACGCAACACACCAATCTCAACAGAGCCAGCACCAGCAGCAAAGTGCGGGCCTGATTCCCAACAGCTCGACCCCCTTGGTTGCTACCGGTGATTGGACCAAAGATCTAATTCATCTCGCCAAAACGGCAGAACTCAAGTAGGTTCATCTTCTTTGCAAAGTAGCCGCATTCCGGGCTCTTTTTTTCCCCTTGGCCCAGGATCTGTCCGGGTAGTTGATCTTGCCGAGAAAGTCTATATTCTATGCTAGCAGATTATTCCTATATTCTCGCTTGTTGAAGTAATACACTGATCTGATGTCTCGTTTTCCAGGAAACACGCACTGACACTGCAACTCCACACGGCTCATATCCTGTCAGCCCACGCGTCATTACAGGAGAAGAGCAAGGCGATACAGGATGTCAGAGAACAGAAGAACAAGTGTGGATTACCGTTTGCGATGAGGATGCCGTAAATTGATGATTTGAGTTCGTCAGATTAGAGAGTGAACGCACACAACTATTGAATTCTTTACGAGAGGTATGTCTGCTATTACATTCCTCACGTCGATTAATAACACCGTATGAAGGTTAATGAAGATCGGGATAAGGCAAGCTTTGACAATCTTCGGTACTTTGTGCTCGTATAACCGGTGAACAGGCTGATTTGATGGAGTCAACAATCGAAAGGGAGTACGTATCAGGGACCGTTCGCGTTACTTCGTATTTCTCACAATCACTATCTGACTGCCTCTTCGTTTGTGGTAGATGTCACGAGCTCCGCACCAAAATGAACCAGCTGTCAGATGGCGAGTATGCCATCGCTAAAAGCGACGTGGATAGACTACGGCAGGAACTGGGGCAGCCTCCATTGCCTAGCCTACAAAATACTTTGGACGAGAAAGCTTCCCAGTAAGTTAATACCTCCGAATAACGCCGGTGGCTGTGCTTCTTTCCATCACAATCTACCATTTCCTTTTTCTCCAACATTCTCCTCGGGTTTTACTTTTTGTGAGCCGTTATTCGGTTCCACGTCTGTACCGGCAGCGGTATGGTTCCACCCTTTCGGTGCGGGGTCGTGATTCATGAAAGGGACATGTGCCTCACCACATGGATGGTTCAATGAAAATGACAGCGATCACGAACTTTCATTGTTCCATGCACCGTGTATAAACCGGCACTTCCTTTCTTCTCCTTCTATATTTATACATATCGCCTGGTTGTTCCCATCACCACAGTCTTGTCTCCTTCCTTCGTTTTCTGCTGTTATGTTTGCCCATGCTAACGATTCATTCCATTCATGCTATCTTTTGATCCTCCGGGTCCGGCTTTATCCACGAACCAGATATTTGAACGAACGCAGACTGAATGGCAATGAAGCGCAAACCAGCGTGAGTGCGAAGCGCGGGTCAGCAGACTTGGGGCATACGGACGGGCAACCTAGCGCGGGAAAGCGGCCGCGGGGGCGGCCCAAAGGCAGCAAGAACCGTTCAAAGGCGGCTGGCGAAGGTGGCGGGATTGCAGGGGCAGGCGTGATGTTGTGAAAGGCTGTTACGAGTTGTGGGTTTCTTTTTTGAAGATTGTATTATACGGGCGAGTAGGGGGAGTGGGCGGGTATTGTGTTGTTGACGTCCAGTTCTGGGGCGGCGAACATCGTTGTCTCTGACCATCCTCGTTGCTTTTCGCTTCACCCGGAGCCGCGAGCGGGACCGGCATCAGAAGTTGCGAGTGAGGCTCGGGGCCATGAAGTGGCGACGAGTTCTGCCATTCGTTGAATTCTGTGGCGCATGACGTGGTTTAGCGGATAGGGTAACATTCTATCTTGTGGCGTCCGCCGGCTAGCTGTCATGTCGCATCGTATCACCTGTTCTCTGCAAGGAGGTGGCGGCCTGTGGCATTCGAACTTGAAGGGATGGACAGGTGGATACTGGACATGTAGTTCTTAGAAAGGGTTCGCATCAGTCTGTATTGTTTCTCCGTTCAATTCTCTTTCCGTTACACTCATAAATCCACCTTCCCATTTCCTGGTTGATATCTGCCCCCATCAATTATATTCCCGTCTGCTGCAGTTCTTATGCTCTATATACCTCATTTACTGTACTATACTACTTTATACACAATATTCTTCCTTCTTACCATCTTCGTCCATCGGAGTGTTTTCTTGCATGTCAAATAACTATATTGTAATTTCGAATCTTCGTATTAGATTCCTCGTAAACTGACTGACGTCGGCGGCAGACATCTTGAGCTCATTTGACATGCACTGAACATGGCTGGCCCTTGAACAATTGATTCTCGACTTTCACATGCCGGAAATTCAAATCAAGAAGCACGAAGCACGAATTGCCATAGGTCGAGACTTTGAGTGCAGTGGATCTAATCTGGTGGGAGATCTGAGGTGATGGAGAATCAGCAAGGTGACGGTGGAAGATCGCTTTGCGTCAATTTACTTCAGATGGAGACGTAAAGACGTGCACGTCGATAGCTTTGGAAACCGGTGTTCCCGCCAGACAAGTCGAGCATCAGAACGTTCGCTCATTGGTTCTTCTCGGAGTTCGTTCGCTCACCATTATCAGACGACATCCTGTACTGACCCAGTTTGATTTGGAGTATTAACTATCAAGGATCGGCCTTGGGAAAAGATACTACGTCCGTCGGGTTGCCCAGATACCAAGAAGTTTCGATATGATGACTTGTGCACATGTAATAGTAGTCAAGTGCATCCTCATGAGATGCCCGCTATCGTCATCTTGCTCGATCGCGATAAGTACGCTCGTTATAAACTGTCCCCTGTCCGAGTGGCACGCATATTTATCGCCCAGGAATATACGCCGTTCTTCCTGTGGAGTGCGGAGTAGCTGGCATGGCTTCATGAAAGAAAGTCTCGGGCATTGAAAGAGGAGGCAGCCACTGGCTGAGCTCAATTCTGACTTCGGAAGTGCGATCATTTTTACTAACAGGAGGCAATAGCACGCGCAATTGCTAACGTCGCGACCGAAACCTGAGAAATTTGTGGTGAGCACGATGTTGACCACCTTCGTGGTCGAAATTTTTGTGGTTTTACGGTAAGATGGTAGGAAGAGCTTGAATTTGGATGCGTTCGGGGTCGCGACGCAACAATCAAAAAGGGTCTGATCACGAACTTCAAGTTTGATCACGGGGTATTGTCCGGTTTGTAAGGACGTATTCCACTATTGTACCCTATAATGACCCTATCTGTGCTAAAAAACACAACGAGTCTCTGGTGCTGATCGGGCCCGGAGGAGACGCCTTGTGCCGAGGAGTCATAACAATAATGTCAGGGCCAAAAGATAAATTCTCGAAAACGTGAGACCTGGCGATCGGGTATGTGGCCGTAGTAGCGAGGCTGGTTCTGATGATTCAATGGGCGACATGAGTGTACGAGTGACTCGGATGATTAAGCATGACTCGGGCAGATACTGATCTACGCTGATCAGTAATAGTCAGATATAGATTGATCAGGATAACTGAGGTGTTGCTATTGATGACTGAGCAGCCGTGGCCTTAAGTGCAACGCAGTAGTCGAACGGATTTGTGAATGGTGAACGGAGACACGAGCTGAAAGGTGTGTAGGATGTGAGAGGATGCACGCAGGCTAATTGCGTGATAGACGGTCATAATCTTAAAATCCGAGGAGAGTACACGAATCAATGCGTATCACTTTCTATTGGATTTCCACACAGTTGAAGAGTCACAAGCTGTTACTAGGTACCTGAATCAGACGAATGGCTTGGATGTCAGCTTCAGGGAAGGCTGTATTAATGTGCGATAATGTTGGGGCTGCGGCCGCGTGTTGAATAGATATGCGTGAGGGCTCTACGTCAGTATCTGTTGGTAGCACGGCTATGCGCAGGAGGCTTGCGTCTGCTTGCGTGAGACCGGGGAGTGCCTTTGCCGAGCTGATTACCTGATTAGGAAAGATAATATCGTAAGCCGAGCTGAAGCCGAGTGATGAATTGAGCTGGTTTATTACGGACTTTGTCAGATCGCTTGTCAACCCGATCTCATCGTTCCATAATCAGTCAAAGTCCGTTTCACACCTCCACTACTCATTGGGCGTTTTCCGAGTTACCGTATCGGCTCTGCTGCCTCCCCGAAGTCTTTATATATCCTCCTATTCTTCTCCAATCATGCACTGCACTTCCGCTCCCCCCTCGACATGGACTACTCACCTGCTTCTTCATCTTCTTCAAAGTCTTCCCCTGTTCATCATGCAAGTTTGGTCAACCCCGCAACTCACTCTCCTGCTCTTCTCGAGCTCATTGACCTAAAAATTTCTCGTCCTATAATTGGTATGTCCTTACTCTTTAACTTTCACAATCTATCCTTACACCCCTTCTTCTAGATTATGTGGTCGACTGTGTTGTAGAAACCGTCGACTTTGCCATGGGGCGCCCACCCGCCTCAGAGCGACCAGACCATGCCAAGTTCACTACATTTGTGACAAATGTCATCACTCGAGCAGAGATTACTACCCCGACTCTTTTGGCTTCTCTTGTTTATATCGACAGAGCCAAGCCTCATCTACACATTGCTCTCGAGGAATGGGCATTGGAACGCGTGTTTTTAGGAGCAATGATTGTGGCGTCCAAGGTATGCCATAAATTCTCTCATGTCATGTTACGCAGACGCTTACAATGGCCATTAGTACCTGAATGACTCTACATTAAAAAATGTCCACTGGGCACTTTGCACTGGCGTTTTTGGCAAACGCGACGTGGGTCGCATTGAGCGTGAATTCCTCGATGTCCTGGACTTCGAGCTTTCTGTCGCGGAAGATGATCTACTCAGCCATCATGACGGCCTATCCTCGGTCGCTCTCACTTCCCACTCACATCGTTCGCACTTCAGTCATCCTCATACACGGCCCCGTTCACAACACCGCGTGCCTGTCCCTGTACCAGAGTTGGAGCCTTCGAGTCCAGAATCGTCATCACAGAGTTCATCTTCACCCCGCACGCCTTCAACATTGGCTTTATCACCAGTACGCTCCCCTGAGAAGAAGGCCACAGTACAGTCACAGTCACAGCCTGAGCCTGTGAGAACGAAGTCTTCATTCCATGCGACTACGATGGAACTTCTGCGATCATTTCCTATCATTCCTCTGGGTGTCCAATCACATCATGGGCACGGTAAACAGCGTCTACATCCGCAATTTCCCATGCGCGTTTCTGCATAAATCTTCGCTTCTATAAGCGCCATAGCTACTGATCTCCACCCTTATTTCCAATGTAATGTCAAAACGTCGGATGGACACTGGCCTTTCATCACGTTCTCGCTGCTCCCATCATTACTTGGCGCTAATTTACTACTGCCTGCATCACATTCGACAACATTCATCCTCCGCCAGGAGCGCGACTCGAGGCCATTATTATTGCTGTTCTATTGTATCGAAACAGGTTCGCTACGTACTACTACGCTACACCTTTATTTTTACCTATTTTTTTCCATCATCATCACCCTCAATCAGCACAGTTATTAGTTTCAATCATTGCATCATCATTGTACTGCTTTTCCAGTAATACACTATCTTGAACAATCAATTGTTTCTCCGGGCGCCATCAGTTGGTCGGAAAACTGTAGACAATCAGGGATCTTTACACAGCCCAACGTGAGTTTGGCAGCTTGTCCAGTGGCCATGCCGAACGCCACAGGCTGATGTGTGATGGTTCCGACACGTCGCATAAGCCTCTTCCACGCTCACTAGTGCTCACTACTCGCATCCACCATCAACGCGAAACGTTGCGTCGAAATGACTCACGGTCGGTCATGCTTAAGCTCGTTAATCATGATGACCAGCCGATCGCGTCCGTGTACGGCGCGGCACGGCATGTTGCCAATATTTGTATGAGTAAGGCAGACCCGACTACGAATCGCTGACTCATACAATTTACTTGGTTCGTCCGACTTCGGAAACACCTTGGATTATGCTGGATCGATTTCGTGATGATGACTCTTCCGGTGAATACGTTCAAGTGTAACCGTGGTATCCGAGTCATAGCTGGTCACCCGACATCTGCCATACCCTCACAATTAGCAAATCTCAGGCTTGGAAGGGGCGGACGATGCCCCGTGAATTCGAACGTTCGAGTCAAGTTGCTTCTATTTCCCAACAACCCTCGATATGGAGAGCTGTGACGACTGGTTGACTTGCGATAACGCAGCGAGTCAGTCATACGTTGCTACCCAGTTTTGCGTTTCTGTCGCGATGCTGGCAGCTGGGAACTTGAACGATGTCGCAAATCATGATCAGCAGACCTACCCGGAAACAGCTTCTACTGCGTGTCATTCGGTTATCTGTGTCGTATTATTACTCGATTCTAAGCGCGTTTCCCTAATACTTCCCAGCACTTGACTTGACCTGATGGGTAATCATCATGTCTCACTCTCTTGGTACCGGCTGATAACCCGGGTCACACGGGATGAGGAGTGTATTCTCACTCTGTCCCAGTGTCGTCTGGTGCATATCATGTTTAAACTTATACTAAGTCGTGTATATTAAGCTCCGCATATGCTACGCCACTGGCTGTCATGGGGGGTGATGGCCACATTCAACACGCGAGTTCTTGTTTTGGGTCATTGACGCCCGCTATTAGGAAGGACACAGATACCCTGAGGAACACTGTCAGTTGATTTAATAATAAAAGGCACGTTCCTGAATTTTGCGAGTTTGTCTCTTACGCCACAACGTTCTCTGTACCTTCATATAGCCACACCTTGAGTTGTGGAGATAATACGGGTGCCGTGTTAGACGGGACCTTACTGTATACCGGTTTGGCTGCCCTAGAGAAGTCTCTTAACTTCCTGTATCACCGGAAACTTAGGATATTCTCTCCGTCTTGTGCTGGAGCTCTATGACGATAAGTTCGACGTTGGTTCGTTCTGTCGACTCGATTTGATTCAAGATCCAGTTTGGCAAAAGCTTGGGGTATAAATATGGTGTACCGCCACCGTAGATTTAGGAACAAGGATCGAGTTCTATTAATACTGCACCCGTCAATGGACCCTGCCGCAGTGAGCCGCAGTGTTGAAGGCCGTGGTTTCGCATACTTTTTCAACTGATTGTACATGTGTGGATCCAGCTTGGGGAGTGAGCAGTGCCGGCAACATGATGCATGATGATTTCCTTGGTATCTTCGTGTGTCGGCATGAGGGCCGCAGTTTCCCGCAGTTGAACTTATCCCTGGAAATGGATAACAGGATTACGACTGAACCATGCCCGTGCACATGGCTGCGCCTCATAATGATATTAATCATTGTCGTCCTTTGTATTGTTACTATGCATGTAATGCTCGAAAACGCATGATGCATTTGTAGTAACTGTAACATACATTGATGGACGCGCGGCGTCTCGTAAATTATCACCGTCGTGTTAGATTATCGATGTGAAACTTTGGGCGCTAGAAAGCACACGGGCTACACGGACACGTGCCATTTAATTAGCATTCGTACCTTTTAATTTTTAACAGGTACCGAGACGTCGCCGGCATACTGTTAAACTAACAGCGTGAGTGCCAGAATGATTACGTTCCAGACTGTTCTAGATTCGATGCGGAAAGTGTGGTTCCTTGGTTAGTTCCTCAGAATTCATTCCCCACAGGTGGCATAAATGTTTTAACCTTTACTGGTTGCTGTATACTGTAAAGTTAAGCGTGTAACTTTACGGGCATCAATCAGATGGACCCTGGTCAAACTTCGACATTCACGGATCGCAGGAGATTGTGACTACGAAATTTGCCGTAGTAGGCCGTAGTGTGATAGCCAGTTATTAGAATGGTCTGCCGAGCTCTGGTCACCAATTATGGCGCGTACATCAAGTTATGCGGCCGCAGGCAGGCGATATATGTGCTGTGTATATCCTATCATATCAATAGTAGATATCTGTCACGGTATCCCACGGCAACCTGATCTGGAAACCTTGATACAGTCAAAAATAAGCTGTTCCGCCAGATATACAAGAACAATTGACTCATCAAACGAATTGCTAAACCGTAGTGACTTGTGCCCTAGAGGTTTCCCAAGAGATCTAGAATTCGAGGACGCTCCGGGATGACCGAGTCACGGGGTTTCATCGACAACGGACGCAATCTGAAGAGGCGGTGCACGGTATATACTACTATGACTCGGATCTGTTGCGAGATGTGTGATGGCCTAGACCTTCTATCTGGGGTGTTCACATCCAAGGTTACAACATGATGCATGAGCCTGGGTTTCGAAGCATCAGCCTCAGGGTAGGCCTCCAAGTGCAGGGTCACCAGAGTGACCACAAATTCAGTTCGGGACACACCACAGAACTGGCCCAGGGGCATTGGTTTGTCGAACTTGCGACAGGGTGGCTTGGATCGTCGTTCGTAAGTCGTTCGTATCATGATCTCGATGCTGAGATGTGACCCAGTGGTTGAAGCCAGTGATGATATGATTTGATGATGCTCCCGAGTCTCTGTCAGACCTCTCTTGAGATGATCCGCGATTGTTCTAGGAGGACATTATGGACGAACCTATAATTCCATGATGAACGGAACAATAGTTGGAGGCGACAAAAGGATGCTGACGATACGTGCCAATGCTTCCACACCCAAGTGGTTGGCACTATTTGTTCGGACTCGGCCGTTTATTCGGTGCGAGTGAATTTATATAATCCACACTTTGTTCAGTCGCGGCCTATTACCAAGAGCCGGATCCAAAGTTTCTCAACAGGTCGCTATTGTAGGATCGACACAGAGCTATGCCAGTCGTGCGGTCCCAACATCATCCCTCTATCTGTCCTTCAAGTTGAAGCTGAAGTTCCGTTGGCTTTCGGTGTAACTCTGGATGTCCTAAATCCTAATGAAGCTACTTGAAGCATGTGTTCGTGTGCAGACCGAGATATGCCTAATCAAAGGTGACGTAGCGCGGTGCGCCGGTGGCGGCACGATAGGAAAGTGTCAGGTGCGTAGTGATCGTCCGAGTCGGCTTTTATTAAAGACTAGCCCCAAGGGTATCCTTCAGTCACTGTAATCCATCATGACATCCCTTGAAATCAAAGGGCAAATTTTAACACCTTCTTCTGGTGAAGAATACAGCGATGCGATTCAATGTATGTCTGAGTTCTCGGTGCTCCATCCGAAATATGTCGTTTTCCCCACAGTATACGAAGACATTCCTCTTATCATAAAGTTCGCTACTTCGAAATCTCTGGAGATAACTGTGAAGGGAGGCGGGACGAGTACATCGACGTGGGCAAGCACAGAAGGCGGTCTGGTCATTGACCTTGGCAAATTAAAAGGCGTACACGTCTCTGGCGATAAGAAGACTGTCACCGTTCAGGGAGGTGCCCTTTGAGGCAACGTGTATGAGGTGTGCAAGGAAGCGCAAATCGATGTTGTAGGGGCACCTTTCTGGTTCATTGGTGTTGGCGGATATTTGTTGGGCGCTGGCTTTAGTCCCCTGACCGGCGGACATGGTTTAGCTACTGATAACGTTCTCGGCGCTACTGTGGTTTTGGCCGATGGACGCATCATGAAAACAAGTGCGATCGAAGAGCCTGATTTATTTTGGGCTATCCGAGGTCAGTCTCTGGTAACTTATTGTCCGAATATTTCCTTACGCTCTGTTTTTCAGGCAGTTTAAACCAATTTGGAGTCGTCGAGTTCACCCTTAAGGCTTGTCCGCCCCAGGGACCGTTCTCCGCTGGAACCTTGGTGTATCCGGGAAATGAGATTGCCAATGTAGTCAGCGCCCTTCAAGTAAATGTAATATGCTGCAGACCGCAGGCACATTGACAAACGACTTCGCTTGTTCGGTAGGAGTGGATAACAAACTTTCAACACCAAATATCTCAATATGGCTTTCGTCCGTCCCCAACCTTGATGTTTTTCAATCCTAGCCGATGATTGCTATCACTTCGTCCGTAAACGATGGGGGTGATGTTGCTAAAGCGCTTTCTCCTTTCCGCAATGTCGTCGCCAAGCCGCTAATAGACGTATATCTGTGGACATGCTTGCATTTTCCCATAATATGGATGCGCAGATGCTTGCTGGCAGTCACCGAATCGCAGTTCGTGGTGCCCTCATCACTGACAGCTGGCCGGAACCAGTTCTCGATGTTGGTGCAAATTTACAGAAGATGACGGCGTCAAGCAAACTTTGGTGTTGTGGGACGTTACGAGGATGGACAAGCTTGCATCAGTAGGCCCGACGGAAACCGCGGTGCACCATCGCCACGATAATCAATATTGGATGGTAGTCAATGGGCGGTTAGTACATGCTGTTTTTCCTGTCATATGTCATTGATAGCGGGCATCAGATCCTCGTCACCGGCTTCAGATGATGCCATAGTCTTTCGTTTCGTCCACTGCGGAGCATGTTCGTAAATTTGACACCGAGAAATCAGGGAAAGATCTAGGCGTGTTCGTGAATTTATCTCGAGGTAATGAGGACAAGATCGAGGACGTATTTGGAGTCAATCTACCTCGCCTTAGAAGGCTCAAGGCTCAATATGATCCAAACAAGACTTAGAGCAAGGCGTACGTCATCGAACCTGATTTTTCTTAGCTGTTATCCATGTCGGAAATTTTACGTGTTCAAGTGTTTGTCTATGTCTGAGCCCGAAGTCAATATACATGCGCGATCTATGGGATGCGGCTCTATGCCTCAGCGGTCACGCAATAGTCCATGCTATGGATAATCATTCAAATATCACTTGCCTAGTACCGCGCTTCGTGCAGTGGGCGACCACGCTCTGACGAAGGCGCTGCGCTTATGACCTTTCCTACCCCTGGGCGGCGTAGTTCTGGCGTGACGGAAAACTGCGGTGCAACGGCACGATTCGAGGCTAGATGCTATATTTTGAATACATTTCGTTGCTGAACCTTGAACCGCAACCTGTGCTGTGTGAGCTGCCCAGGTTGAAGGCCATTTGCAGCTGGTGAGGGAAACGGGAGGATGGGAAAATGCAAACACCGCCCGAACAGGGAGTGGCGATGTACCACGATCGTCTGTCCATCCTCATATTTTCTCCAAGCTACCCTATCATGCCCACCGATGACGCCCACAGTCAGATGATGGCATTGGCACGACCCCAATGTCAGGCTGGCGGCATGGGGCTGGCTCCATCGCAGTTGGTACTATACTACCCCCCACCCTTGGAGATGTTATCCTAGGTAATTGGGCACATTACTGTGGTGCTTCAAGCATATAATCACTGACCCTGCATTGCAGACAAAAATCATTCTGATAATGCATAATTCAGTTGTTGGACCTATGTATCATGGGCCCTATCTCCCTGCATTCTATGGTGGTTCCAGTTTGAAAGCCACGCATTAAGAAAATATCAACTATAGTTGAATGGCAAAACATGGACTCTGACCCACATATCGACTTGGACGAGTGCTGACTCAGTACTCATGTCTCGTTTGGTACAGGACTTGCATGACCACGAGTCGTCGGTATTTACCATTTCTTCACTGTCTGTTGTTACTTACTGAATCATGGCCACCGTATAACATTCAAAGCAACAAAGAGATTCACGTAGTGATGTTCCGGCCCGGCTTGGCCTGAGGCGGCTTTGGCCTGCTCAGGACTTGGGCCGAGCCAAAGCCGCCACTCACGGCTTGGTCTTGAGCTTTTGGCGTGTGGAGTCATTCTGGACAGTGAAGGGTTGGGGGAGTAAAAAGTGGATGTTGTAGGAGGCCCCTAAGAACCGTGAGGAGGATACTGCATGTTTAACCACGGTATCCTCACTCTCCCACCCTGTTCTTCAACAACTCCATGCCCTAGAAGCCCCTGCTGCACAGTGATGAGCTATTGCTCATCATCTCGCTCGCAGGGGCTACATTTGGCGAGTGGGGTTTGGAGGGATGGGGGTCGCTCGCGTTGCATAGGCCGGCAGCACCCACGATCCACCCTGCGAGCAGTTGCTCGTAGGGCTGGGGGTGGGTGCGGTGTCGTCCTGTGTCGTTGTAGCATTGTCATCATTGTTTAGATCCTGAAAGACAGTTAGTTAGTTGGCAAAAAAAAGAAATGAACAAAAAGAAAAAATACCTAAGGCTCAAACAGCGGTTGCTGGCGTTTAAGCCTTCGTTGCATTTTTCCGGGGTGGGAGTGGGCTTGAGGGTAATGGTAATGGGGTGTAGGCAAGGGGCAGGAGCATTGTCCATTTGTGGTGGTTCCATCCTGTTCGTCGTTTCCCCGCTGCCCATCCTCGTCATTCCCCATCATCCCTCCTCGTCATTTCCCTGTCATCTCCCTGTTGTTTCCCCATCGTCTCTCCATCGTTCCCCATTGCTGTCTCTCCATTGTTCCTTGTTGTCTCCCTGTTGTCCCGTCATTCTTCCTCCTCATTGTCCCTCGTCATTGGCTACTGCTCGTGGTGGAGTTGGGCCTGGGTCGTCTAGTATCTGCAACTATCGTTACCAGTAGTTTAGAATCTAAAAAGTAAAGAAAAGGAATTAGTTAGATAATCAGAACAGTCGTTTGGGTCATCTCATGTTGGCAGCTGTCAAGTGGTGGTGGTGGAGCTGAGATGTGAGTGACATAAGTCGAACACACCATAGAAATCGTTTTGTAGGCGTGTTGTGATTTGGTTACATTGTTGATGCTCGGCAATCTCCGACAGTCGAGGTTGTGACAACATTTCACCAGACAAGAATTCATTACAGCTATTTGCGGAACTGAAGGTGCGAGCCGAATTTTTTTCACACACAGCAAATTTCCTTACTGCAGCTATCGCAGGCTCTAGTGAGCTCAAAACGTGTTCAATTGGCATTGGGGCTGGTGGATCGTGTATGGCTGGTATTTACAAAGGGCTTAGTACCCATTTTACAGGTTTTTCCTGATGTGAAGCAGTCGAGCAAGCAGTGAACCGTTGTTTGAGGCTTGTGTGTGCTTGCAAATTGTAGCCACCAAAGTACCATATCTGCTACTCAATAACAATTCATCTTGTCTATGTATGATGCATATGAAGGGCATTCCAGGTTTTTGGTGCAAATGTGATGTGAGGAAGCCGCAGTGCAGAAAATAATGGATGCTGAGTACATCCATGTCTTGTTCATCGACCATCATGTCCAAGTGCATCCTGCCTCCATACGATGCCTCAGAGGACAAATCTGTATCCCATCCATCAGCATTACTCTTGCAACTTGAAGAAACATGTCATCTACCAAGCCTTCACCCTTGACAAGAGAACTACTCAGATTGCAATCGACCTTGACATGCCTCTTCATGTTGTACACCATGTTCTGCAGAATTGGTGTGAGATTGGCGAAGTTTGCAAGGATAGGTGACACCTCAGGCATGCTCCACTTCTATCTCAAGAGGCCGTGACCATGAGTGCCAATCATCATGAGCTTTCTTGTGTTCTCAATCTCACCTGCTGTATGTGTTCCAGTTCATGCTTGCACTGCTTGATTGTGGCCCTGATATTTTCCTTGATGAGATTTGAGACCAGTTAGAAGACCAGCATGGTGTTATCATCTCAATAGCCACAATTTGGAGGACCCTGAAGTGGCTCAGAATTACATCAAAAAAGGTGTGCTGTGTTTGCATACATGGGGAAGCCACATTAATTCCATTTGATATTCAGCTCTCCAGGGCAGCTTCTGAATGTTGTGAGGCTGCATGCCATGAGTTCACACTCCAGGTGGGGGGGAACCAGTTGAATTATTTGTTTGTGGAGATGAGGCTGCCATGAATGTTCTTATGTCATATTGCAAGAATGGATGGGCTCAACATGGAATATGAGCACGAAAGAGGACAAGGTTCATCTGTGGAACATGGTAGGTCTATTGTGAGCTCTTGTCCAAATCTTTCCCTAATTTTTCCAGTTACTCTGTACTTCCTGTGATTATGAGCAATGGCATCATCTACAGTCACATCAAGGTTGGCAGTTACAATGGCGAGCAATTCCTCAACTGGCTTGAAGGGCTCTTGGAGGTCATGAATCTGTATCCAGCTCCTCACCACATTCTTGTCCTTGATAATTGCCACATCCATCATGTTGAAAGTGTGGAGGAAATGTGTGAAGAACAGTAATATCATTCCATTGTTTTCTCTGTGTATCATTCACAACTACCCCCAGTGGCATCAAGCTTGTCTATCTACCCCTGTATTCACCTGACTTGAACCCCATTGAAGAGTGTTTCTCCTTTGTCAAACACTATATTTGCTGACATGGGGAAGCATTCTGCAATGCTGTCAAGATTGGTGATGAGACAGAGCCCTTTGCATTCTTGTATGATGCTTTAGATCAAGTCAATGTCAAAAGCATGGTTTCATCATTCAGGCTACATGTAGGGCATTCACATAATAGATAAAGTCCATGAGAAGTGAATTGCAGGGGTACTGGTATCATAAACATTGCAAACAACTGAGCAAAAGAGGGAAATGGGCAATGTAACTGCAGGGCATGAATGATGACAGGAAAATCAGTCATTACAGGCTTTCTTCACACCATGGCATTGAATATGATGCATCTCCCTT
>QLOK01000877.1:0-46856 GCA_003313805.1 Tricholoma flavovirens
CTGCAAAATTACGCTGGTAGACCAACCCTCCTGCTTTATTTATCACCTAGAATCTTCTTTAGGTGTTATCGTATGGCAGCTGGTTGAGAGACCTACCCACAGACCGAAGATAGCCATTGCAGGGATAATTCAGATCTTACTGTAAAGCGCTGCACTGGCACGTGATGGGATAGCGTTTGGCAAGTTCAATTGATCCTGGGTTGGCATTGAATGTACACTACGCGCTGCTGAGATTGTCCATGTCTCGGTTGGAGCGTCTTGTATTATTTATTTTCTTTCTTTTCCTGTTTGTATATCCATCACACCAAGCTTCCACACTTGGTGAACGGACGCTACCTGAACTAACTCAAAGCGAGATCTCAAGCCTTGTGTTATCCCCCGACCCAGTTCAAAATGTGGATCCCTCAAACCCATCCTCGCACCTGTCAAAAATCCTAATACCTCGTGTTCGTGAGTTAACTGTGATTACCGTCCCAGGATTGCTGTTTTACATTCTGCGAACAGCTGAGACAGACAACAATACAATTGTGCGGCAGTACATCATCTCTACACTTAAAGCCCTTGATTGGTACATTGAAGAAGATGAATTTCATGACGACACTCCCCTAAATCGCACACGCTTCACAAATGTCGTTGCCACAAAAGACCCCTCAGCATCTAGGCGCGTTGTTCTCTCAGCTCATCATGATAGCAAGTACTTTGCAAATTATCCAGACAACCAAGTATGTTGTTGTCTGACCTTCGTGGCTATCTTTCATCCGATATAAGTTAATGACCGAAGAGCTCAGTTTGTAGGAGCCACCGACTCTGCAGCACCATGTGCAATGATGCTTGACCTTGCGGAAGCGCTGAATCCTTTACTGGACAAACGAAAGGAACGATTGGAGGCCGGAATCGAAGACGATGAGGATGTCGCGGACATCACACTGCAACTCGTTTTCTTCGATGGTGAGGAGGCATTTGTCTCCTGGACCCATAATGACTCTGTTTATGGATCAAGGTTGGGCACATCTCTGAAACTTGTGCGCAAGTTCCGGACCATTCATAATTTCCAGGCACCTCGCAGAAAAGTGGGACACGACTTATCTCGAACCACATAGCAAACGGCGAATCATGGGACTCCAGCCGACCGAACTATCGGGAGTAGAACATCTCATCCTGCTTGACCTTCTTGGTGCGCCCCAGCCCTCAATTAGATCATATTTTCCGGACACTACCTGGCTTTTTGATGCCATGGTCTCTGCAGAACGCAGACTGGGCGAAAGCGGTGCGTTTACCTATGGAGACAAGAAGGATATGGCGCCAGGACAATGGAAGAGTTATTTCTTACAGCGCCAGATTAACATAGGTTGGGGGGGATATATTGAAGATGACCACGTTCCATTTCTAGGGAGGGGTGTTAGTATTCTGCATATCATACCAGAGCCATTTCCATTCGTGTGGCACAAGCTAACGGTGGGGTTATCCGATTGTAGTTTACGCGCCTGCTGACTATACCTCTAGGATGATGCAACTGCGTTGGATCTTCAAACAATGCGTCGCTGGAATTTAATATTAAGAGTTTTCATGTCAGAATACCTCCATCTTCGTCCTGAGGTTGCCAAAGCAGGGAGCGTGCGGCAGAGGGTTGAATTCGAACTGGTCCGTTTCCGCTTTCTATAATATGAATTTATCTTGATGTTTGTCGTTTTTCTGACTAGTAGGAATAGTACATGAGGTTGCTGGGGACGACATTTTACTAAAAATACATTGTTGAACCAGTCAATATTTCTCCGACAGGCCGGGAGTGTACTTTAGACGCAGTAGAGAGGGAAGAGGTTTTAGACGGTAATCAAGTATACAGCAGATTTTTGAATTGCTTGATCATGGCGGACGCATCGGATGCCACCTAACACAACAACCCCTGAGTAGGGATATCGCCCATAATCCAAAGTATATGCGTACCTTCTCATTCTCTTTGACTTGTTCTAAGTGAGCGCGTGCATGTCTAGAGAATTTCTTGAGCGCGGTCTGTCGTCGCGCTGGATAGCATTGGACTGTATGAGACAACTAAGAGCGGGGTATAAATGTCCGAGGAAATTAAGGACTGACGCATCTCGCTCGCAGCATTGATTTGGGTGGAGCGTCGAGTGGCTAGGTCGTTCAGCAGTGGGGGATACACTGAAAGCAACGAGTTGATGGATGCCTGCGAACTTGATGGTGAATATTTTGAAAGATGTCAAAGCAGAAAACGACCGAACTTGCTGAAACGTGCATAATTGTTCCATATCCTTGAATGACTTGTCGTAAGATAATTCGAGAGCCTTAAAATCCCGAAACTTTGCGATGGCATCCTCGCTGAAGTACGTCCACTGATGTTTTTCGAATGGAAATAGGGATGCCCTTACATGTAAGTGGTTCCTGAGCGCGAAATTTCTGTACTGCCCTTGCGCGCTGCTGCATATACCTTGTTTTTCTGGTCCTGAAAAGTAACAGACCTTGCTGGTGCCTTCTGAGCCTGCCGTTCTAACATGGTTCTTAGTGGCCCTACACGATTGAAATATGAAGGACGCACTTCTCGGATGTTCTGATTTAATGGTAGTAGGTTCTATGTCTGATTCTGTTTCGGCGTCACCGTCGGTTTCAATTCCGTCAAAAAGCTCGTCCACATTTTTTTCTTCCTTTCTCAAATTCGTAGTTCCACGAGTCGGCTTTGAAAGCAGACGCGTAGTTCTTTTCTCTAGTAGAATGCACGCATCACATCACGTCCGAGTCAGTCATATATCAATATAATGGAATACGTACTTGGAGTCTTCACCATAATTGAACCGCTGAAACAATTAATTTCCAACCTTGTTGTCCAGTTGGTCGGACTTGGGCAATTTCTAATATGAATTGACGGTGCAAACGCGTCGCGCACATGATATGCACGTGCCAGTGCACAGTGACCAAACACAGCCCAATGAGCTATGATTCCTAAGCTAAACCAATCATAACGACTACATTGGCAAAATGGATTGGTGAGACTAACCCATTTCTTAGGACCCAGAACTTATGAATCTCTCAGTATCGAGCTTAACATACATCAACGAATACTATCTGATATCGCTTCAAACGTCGGGAGAGCTGGAGAGCAGGATGTCAAGCTTGCTCAGAATCTTGTCATGCCCGTCAAAGCATCTGATATAACGGTGACGGAAGAGGAAGGTAGTGAGCAACAAAGGGTATTTATGGTACGTCGTGAGCGACCCTGCCAGCATTCTTCGCCTAACCATATGGGTTTCTATTCAGTCTACATCGAGAGTGCATTGCAACACTGCATTTGGGGAACTGGTTGTCAATTTTCCTGAATCTCAGATCAAGGATGCTATTGATACTTTGATGCTCACGTTAATCGATATCTTAAGAGATGTTCCCCTTATTGACTTCGACGAGTGTCTTTCGTGGCAAAGTGCGTCTTACACTTGCCATGAGTATTTTGTGTTTGATCCAATTTTTTCCCTTTAGATTGGGCTCTCCCTGATCAACTCGTTTTTTCAACTGTTTCTGCACTACTTCGCCTGTCGAGCTCCCATACTCAGTACGCCGAGCAGACCATCTCCGCAATCTGTGCATTCATCGCACAAACTGTCAAGGAAATAGAAATGAGTAGTGGCAAGTAATATAAATGAATTTCACGATAGTGTGCTGACAATCACCTCTAGCGCTGGCTGTACTTACGCAATTGACGCCGGCACTCCACGGGCTATACCGGGCCATTAGCTCGACTTCGTTTCCTTGGACATACGTACAGTGGAGTCTGCTCTCCTCTCATATCCAGGCATTATGTTCTCCTAGCATGGTTGATCGATTGAACCGCCTGCTGGTGGACATCCTGCAAAATGAAGACGCGGACGAGCTCACCCTGCCATTCATCCAGACTTTTGTCTCCCGCTATGTCAATCAGGGAAGACCTCTCAGCGGATATTTCATCGTATGCTGTGTTATAGAAACGGAATGGACGGTTCTTGCACAGGTCCTAGCGTCGTCAACCCCCACCAAATCGAATACCGTTGCCGAAGCCGCCGCCGCGAATAAAGCATGGTTATCGCTCATGCGTCATGCTGCTCATGAGTTAGACATCAGCAACGAGAAGATCGAAAATGCCCTGAGAACCACCATCCAGTATTCTATGCAGTGTTTCACAGACCTCCTTGTGCAAATCAAAGAAATGGACACGGAACCGTCATTGGACACATATGCCTGGGAGACTATGTCCGAAAGTCTGGTAAGCAAAGCCACTTACGATCTTGAATCAACAGGTTATTGAGAGTCTGTTGCTTAGAAACTAGCCTCCGTCTGCTCCGTCGCTCTTCGTGAATTGGATGAGAAGCTTTTTTCACGATTGTTACTGCTTTTGAGCTACGAATCCCCGATATCCGACAATCTGGTTCAAGAAGCAGCCCTGAAAGCTACCACCGTGCTAGTGCAAAAGTGTGGCTTATGACGCTAACCATAATGCACTAACTAAGAATATTTCAGTTTCCCAGATATTGCATTGAAGATGGTCACTCACCTCCGTCGCTTCATTACTTCTCCTTTACCCATTTTCGAATTACAATTTGCTTCCGAAAGCCGAGCTCCTCCGCCTCTTGCGGCTGCCGCCAAATGCCTGGCTCTTTGCATTCGAGTATGTGTTCATCGTTTTTCTGCCTTTCTGAACTCAAGTCCGTAGCTTGCGCCAGGAGCCGACTTCATCATGTCAAACATGTACTCCTTGCTGAACTATATTGCTGCAACAAGCAAGGAGATCTCTGAGTGCTCCACTAGTTCGCCGATGAACGACGATTCAACACACAGCCTGACTGATCATACTACCATCGAGAGCGGTTTGCGGTGCCTCTCCGATGACGAGAAGAGAGTTGTGGGGATAAGCACAATATCTGTGGTCACTAGACTTGCGCTGGAATTTCGTAAGGAAGAGGTAAAAATATCCCCCTTAATAGTCAACAGCTAATGATAATGTTAAAACACCAGGTAACTCGTTTGACAGTCTCCATGCTGCTTCAGAGGCTTCGTACTGCAGAGCCTACTTTGGAAGCTGCCATTTCTTATAACCTCGTGGATTTAGCCCTCACCGCACCGGAGATGGTGTTTGTGGATATTATACGGGTATTCTCATCCATCAACCGATCTGCAAATCCAGACGATCCAAGGTTCTCAAACAACATGGTAGGTTACATCATGACATGGTCTTGAATTCGACTCAAGGTGCACTAGGTACTAGCGGCCCAAACAAGGCTAGCGCAAGAGCTTCATCGACGACCAGAACTCTATGAGATTTATCTTGTCGAGCTATTGACCCTTTTCGCAGACAAGGGAGTTAGTATACAGAATTTGAAAACGTCGAATCATCATGTCAAGGTAGACTTTAACACCCTTCTCTGTCAGATTGCAGCGGCTGAAGAATGCCGCAGATTGATGACATGGTCGAGCAACTGGCATCTCTTCTGCTTCCCATTGATGCTCTACTCGCTCACCAAGACTTCAAGCATCATGTTGATGCTTCACCTGGTGTTGTCTCTCTTTTCAGGAATATGTGGTTTTTGTGTCTTCTCTTTCATTTTACCTCCGTAGGTGACAAGGAGGAGACAGCATTGGACTGGTTGAAACCGGCGTTGGCCCGCATTGCTGTCAAATCGCCTCCACTCGTCTTGGAGGAATCGCATGACTCAATTGCTAGCGACGTTGAGTACAACTCAGTTATCCGTCAAGATTACGCTCATACTGTGGGTGAATTTCTCCGTGAATCCCTTGTACGATGTAAACAATAATTCCAGGTAATCTCTAAACATCGGACGGCTCTTACGAAACATATATCCTTACGCAGCGGAGATATTCGTTATTTATCTTCTGGACAGGTCATCTTCATCCTGGCGATGCATGATATAGAAAGCATGCGATCAGCAGCTGGATTAACCTCCTCACTTGTCTCATATTTCACCAACGATAGCATCAACACACATGCTGGGCTTTCCGCATGCATGAAATCGGTTGCAGAAAAGGTGCGTACGAATTGTGCGGCAACTGTGATATTCATTTAATCCAAGACTCAGGTCATCCGTGGTTGTATTACCGACTTGAACATAAAAGCTGCGCAGCAAGCATTACCAGATTGTCTTTCGTCAGAGCTTCGGACGCTTCTAGTCCTTAGCACCCATCCAATCGAGAAGGCTAGAGATATAGCGTCCAAATTTTTGAACCATTTGATAATGTCTTTCCCGTCGCTCATGTGCGATCTCCCCTTGGTCTTCGCAATTCTAGAAGTGCTAACGTTACTTCGACGTTCCTGTGAAAATGAGTTCACCGACGAGGTACGAACAATTTATTGAACAGGTATCTAGAATCTGAATAAATACCTTTAGTATAACCCCATCTATGAATTTCCGTCGGAGAGATCTTCCATTACGTTGCACCTCACCGATGACTACAGGACTCGTAACGATATCATGAACCAGCTCTATCGCGACGCCAATAGCTGGTTTGAGCTTGTACTCGGCCGTGCCCCATTAGAGCTGCAATCAATCTTGCAGGTTCGTGGCCAGCATTCTTGTATTCAATTCCGGCCCAACACAAAAATCAGAAATATCTCGCGATGAATCAACCCTCGTCGGGAGGCGACTCTTTAGATTTAGGCCCTTCAATTGCAGAGCATTTTGGCAAAGCTATTGGTCCTGTGCAGCGTTCTCTGAGTGAGTCTATTTCTATACACTGAGATATCACTCAAGCCACGGCTTCAGCGTCACTTGCTACAATGTCGCAGAAGAAAACGAATGGAGCTAAGAAGCTAGTAAGTCAAATTGCTATCAAGTCTTATTTTTCTGGCGAAGCCGCCGGCGTCCGGTTAGCGAACCATGAAGGTGAAACCCAAGTAAATCAGCGAGGATGTGGCATATTGACAAGTCGGCAGGTGGCCCCGACAAACTAGAGAAATTGCCCCCACAATCAGCGCCCTCTGCTGAGATACATGCGCTAAAAGCGAAAATGGCGCGCACCACAGATGAAATCCGATCCAAAAGCAGCACTCTAACGGTCCACGACTTGAGGAGGCTTCTTTTCCGGTGCGCGGCGACCCTCATATCCCTTGAAAAGGTAAGCAGCCATTAGGAAATGTGGAATGGACACTCACCCTGCTGCTCCTCAGTGTGAATATGAACTTCTCCATTACTTGGTTGCTCTTCCGTTTGAAGTTGCCACTCCATCGGCCATAGCTACGGGTATCGAGGTCTGGACTTGGGTCATCGCAGAAAAGTCAGAGGTGGAAGTCGCATTGATGAGCGAGGTCCTTTCTGCATGGTCAGACAATATCAAGCACGAAAAAGGTATCTTTTCAACTACTCTAAAGTATGTGTTTAGTCGTTGGTGTGAATATTAAATCTGACATTTCATAGCTATGATGATCCTTTCCATCATCCCATTCATTATAGTCCTACGGATCAGGAGGTTATCGACCGAGGAATGGTCACTGCCCGTCGACTTCTTACCCCTCACGCACTGGTTCTACAAATGCTCTTGAGTCGTCTGCAAGCTGCGAGATATCGCAGACCAGGAGTGATGTCTCTCATTCAACATTTGGTACTGCGCTCTGCACGAGCTCATCATTCACTTAGGTAAAGTGACATATCATTTGAATGCATACCTTTTGACATCTGTTGATAGTACACACTCATTGGCTCGCGAGGCACGATTTTCCCTTCTTCTCTTCGGTTTTGAGACGCTCAAGAGCTCTCATCTCGATTCGTATTCGGAAAATCTAATACGGCAAAGTTTATACCAAGTGGCTTTCTCGTGGTTTTCCGTGCGTCCGCAGTAAGCATGCAAGCATTGTAGTCGCTGTGACATCTTATGATACGTCTAATAGATGGTCGTATGGTGGCAATCGTGTACAAGTAGACGTGGATATCAAAGTATTGTCTGAATTTTTGTCCTGTTTGCAGGCAGATGCCGTTCGAGTTTCACCAGCCATATCGAGCTTATCCCCTGTCCAATCGCAATCTCGAGGGTCACGTATGTACCGACAGGCACTCGCCACAGCCATAGTCTGACAGTTCAGATAGATCATGCCACCAGACTCCGGAGTATAAATCTTCCGCTACGACTCCTCACAGAAAATGAAATATCCAGATTAATGGTCTGGGCCAATCCCACAAACGATATAAAACGAGGAAGCGATTACGTTGGTAACATTGCGGCGACGTTGTTTGATGTTCGTTTGATCTAGTTTTGCCCTAATTCTCTCCTTGACTGTGTATACAGACTTCCTGGGTTCAGATTATCCGAACAGTGTGGCAAATCAATCCAGCAATCGCGGTTCATCTTCCGGAAAGGTTCAAGAGTCCTGTCGTCCGCAACGAGGTATCAAAGTTAGTACGGTCGTGCACAATCGAAGCTCTAGACATCCCGGAAGCTCTACCTTTCTTATTGGGTGACCGGCTAGACCCAAAGTCCCGCCAAGATTTTAGGGTAACTATTATAGCATGATAAGTTGTTCACCATTGACATCTTGGGGTTTAGTATCTTATTCTATGGGCGCCTGTTCCACCCATCATGGCCATCACACTTTTCGAGCGTCGCTACAACCACGAACCGTGGATCCTTCAATACGCACATCGAGTGATGGAGCAGCATCCGGTCGACCTTACTTTCTTCTTTGTTCCGCAAGTTGTTCAAGCCCTCCGTTATGATGACCTTGGTATGGTTACATTCCTCAATCGTGCCTTTTAGCTAATAAATACAGGTTACGTTGCTCAATTCATATCCGAGACGGCCAAAATGTCACAGCTCTTCTGTCATCAAATCATCTGGAATATGAAAGCAAACTGTTACAAAGATGATCTTGCTGAAGTAGTAAGCATGATCTGAAGACCTGTTTCACGGTTCACGCCAATCTGATACTTTGTAGGAGGACCCTATAAAACCTCTTCTAGATCTCACGACTCAACGGGTGATCAAGTCTCTCTCCGGTGATGCAAGGTTGTTTTATGATAGGGAGTTCTCGTTCTTCCATGAAGTCACCTCGATTTCGGGGAAACTAAAACCCTTCATAAAAAAGACTAAGCCAGAAAAGAAGGTTAGTAATGCTGTAGCATATCTCCTCAGAGAGTCTAACTGTCTTTCAGGCCAAAATTGATGAAGAAATGGCCAAGATCACCGTCGATGTTGGAGTTTATTTACCCAGCAATCCGGATGGGAAAGTCATTGATGTTGACAAGAAGTCAGGTAGACCCCTTCAAAGTCATGCTAAGGTACATTGATTTAGTCAATGTTGTTTGATATCTACTGATCTATCAATAGGCGCCATTTATGGCTGCGTTTAAAGTCAGAAAGGAACGTGTCGTGATCGATACCAACCCCGACTCCGTGTTAGATGAGGATGGAGGTGGCACCGAAAACCTGACGGAATACGATGTCTGGCAACAAGCAATCTTCAAAGTTGGTGATGACTGCCGTCAAGATGTACTCGCGTTACAGGTCATAGCCATGTTCAAGAACATCTTCACCAGCGTTGGGCTCATGTTATATCTATACCCGTATCGCGTTACCGCTACTGCCCCTGGGGTGAGTCTCAAGTTCGCCGGGTTTGTCCTAATTGACTGTTTCTTTAGTGTGGAGTTATCGACGTTGTGCCGCATGCTACGTCTCGGGACGAAATGGGTCGTGCCAAAGTCAACGATTTACTAGACTTCTTCGTAGCAAAGCATGGAGGCCAGGACACAATCGCCTTTCAGCAGGCTCGATTCAACTTCATCCGATCAATGGCCGCATACTCCGTTGCCTGCTATATCTTGCAAATTAAAGACAGACACAATGGCAACATTATGATTGATGGAGAAGGCCATATTGTGCACGTCGGTTAGTATCATGGTACTATTTTTTCTTTAGTTGTAACTAACATTTTGACACAGACTTTGGATTCCTTTTCGACATAGATATGTAACCTTTTCCCTTGTTATTAACTACCACTAACTTGTTTTTTGCTGTTTTTACGACCAGGAGTAGGTACACCTTCTGTTATTCCATATTCTCTCGTTGACTTTTGGTAGGGTGTGAAATTCGAGCCGTCCTCTTTCAAACTCAATCACGAGATGGTAGTTTTAATGGGGGGGCGATATTCACACGGTTACCAGCTGTTTCAGCATCTCACCGTTAAAGCGTTCCTCGTCATTCGACCACATGCGGAACAGCTAATTAACACTGTCCAGCTGATGCTTGATACTGGCTTGCCTTCTTTCAAGGGAGAGGGAACCATTAAAAGGCTTCGAGATCGATTCGCTTTGGGCTTGAACGAACGACAAGCAGCTGAACATATGATGGGGGTCGTACGGAATGCTCACGAGAACGTCAGGAGTACAGCATACGACGAGTTTCAACGAGTAAGTGATCCTCGTCTGCTCCCCGCACTGCCTCATTATGTTCGTTAACAGTTGCAAAATGGTTTGTGGAAGATATTTATATTCTTCATAAGCTGAACTGCTTTTCAGGTATACCGTACAAATAACAGTCGGCTAGCTAGCTATACTAGGTAGCATTGTGATGGTCCTGGTATTTATAATTGCGTGCACCTAGATCAGCGCCATATTCTTTTGGTTCAAACGCCACGATAAGTGGACATTTGCGCCATCAGACGAACAACTTGACCGGGTGTAAATTGGTTCATACATGAGTCATCACTGTAGTCCATGTAGTTGTCTAACGAAACCAAGTCGTCATCAATGTTTTTCATCAATCGATATAAATCACAACATACGAATAGGATCGAGACCTGGAGCTGGGCAGGTATCACGGCCGGTTGGACAACCGGACGCGGGAAAGGCCTCATAAGGAGTGTCGTCGACGGAATCGCCGGGAGGAGTACAGCCACCTTGGAATGGGTGATACAAACCAACCCAGTGACCAGCTTCGTGGGTGAGAGTGTGACCCAAGTTAAATGGAGCGGACGCGCCTCCCGGTAGCGAGGAATAGAGTATAACGACACCATCATCTTTGGGGTTGCTGGTATATGATGAAGGGAAAGTAGCGTATCCAAGAAGGCCAGCAGCGGAACCAGAGACAAAACTGGGGACCGGATATTAATGTCAGGAAGTACCTAGGGATGCTCGCAAGTGTAACAAACCCAACCGTGTAAACATTCAGATCCTTGACACCACCTTGTCGGAGTGCACGTTTCATGGCAGTTTGCTGAGAGGTGCCTGGGCCCGCGTGATCGAACCAGTCGGCATTGATGGTACGAGTGGTGCCTTTAAGGACCCATTGAATGCTAGTATTACTCGTGCTATAAGCATTGTTGATAACTTGGATCTGGTTTGTAATCTGTGAGGCCCTGTTACAGACGTCAGAATGATTCGCCAAATTTCTATTGAGCGTAGAACGTGCGGGACATATCCTCCAGAGGGCGTCCCGTCCTTGCTGATAACATGAAAATAAACCTGGATGGTATCAGCAACGTCCTTTAACTGTAGGGCAGGATAATTTACGTTCAGCGTTGCTACAGCAGTAAAACTGGGATTGACGACTCGGTGTGCTTGGAAGTATTCCTCGTTCGCAATGATGTCCGCGTCGCTCATGAATGTCCCACAAGTCCTGACAAGCGATTTCAAGCATTAGGATCCGACAAGAAAATCCCAAGTCGTTACCTCCGAGTGTGAGTAGCATCGAACGGACTTCCAAAGACCGCAGAAGTCCCGAGGACAGCGAGAGCAACGGAAGCGAACATTGTACGTCCTCAGCTGAGCCAAGGGCGAGAATTACGACTCGCATTACAATTTATGGTCTTTATAGAAAGATTGATGCTGCGAAGAGGCATGGTCCGAGCTGCCGCCCCGAAAAAAAGTCTCGATAAAGCTCAGGATCAGAAAATAAATGATGAGAGAGGTAGAGAGGACAAAGAAGCCGCATCCGCATGGGAGACTTGACAGTAAGAATTTGAGAAACGATCGACGGCTTCCGTTGCTGTTGATCTACATATAGGGTTCCTCAAACATCAGGAGGCGAACAAGGCTTTGACAAGGACTCGAATATTTCATCGTGTAAATGCCTGTCCGGGAATACATCACCCGCAAGTCTCGAAGTAATCTAGATCCAAAGCCTAAGATACCATGACCAGAGCGAGCAGAGGTTAACATCATGATGAGCCACATAGTTGGAAAGACAGATCTGTTGTTTTCGCCTTTTACTGATGTATCGGGCCTGAGTATGGATCTTGACGTCGAAGTAGAGGTATACGTATAGCAGTATTGGTATGTATAGTGTGAACTCCGAGTCGTTTTGATACTGACACGTCACGGTGGCACATGGCACAACGTGCCAAGAAGAAAACGTCGTGCTAGCAGTGCAGAATTGATATGGAAGCAGGTGATTCAAAAAAGGTTCAGTGAGTGTTGATATAACTTTTCAGTACGTCACGGTAGTGAAGAACTCGAGCGCTCGGAGTCCGACGGACAGCGGCCTCCTCAGCTCCGAGGAGTCATCATTGACGATGACAGGAACTCCGGATCCGTAGTGTGGATATAGACAATGGGTGAGCTGATCACCCTGAGATTGATCCACTGGCAGGCGCTGATTTGATGGCCCGGTTCAATGTGGGCTGTATAGTAGATACTCGATTCCCCAAGCCCCTGAGGGGCACTATAGCCAAGTGGTCACGGCGACAGATTCGAACTGGGGTCTTATCTGTTCCTCTTTGAGGGCGCAGGTTCGAGTCCTGCTGGTGTCGCACTCATGTCATGCAGTCTCATATTGTATTTTTCCCTTTCAATTACTGAATTCTACTTTTCACAAACCCAAAATAGCAACAGCAGGTGTACATACTGTTAGCTTGTCATTCAATGGATTCATCAAGAAAACGTATATGAATAAGCGTAATATTCAAGAAAAGCTCTCTATTTGTGTCGAGGGACGATACAGAAATAATAATATTATGGATAACTGAAACGAAAGCCTGCCAGTTGAATGGCACAAGTATCGGTGGCTCATTCGAGGTTAGGGCAAGAGGTATGTTGAAACCCCTTCCGTTTGACCTTCTACCTTCACCAAATCCTAGTCTCGAGCAACAGGTCAGGATTTCCTTCAATGCCGCTACACGCCTTCAGGAACGCTTCGAGGGCATTGCGCTGTCTATTGAGGCTGTTAACAACTTCGGTGCCTACCAAGGATAAGTCAGCAATGAGATGGGTAGCAAGACGTTTTGGGGGAGCTCACCAGGCTTAACGAGAGGAGCCTTGAGCATGTACGACAGGAGAGAAAGAACAGGGTACAGCGGCTTAAATTCGGCGGAGACGTGGTCAGAAGAGGTGCTACGGTACTGGATGCGCGTAAGCAGCTCAGTCAAGATGGTCAAGTCCAGAATGAGGGGTGTGGCAAGAAGAGAGTCCTATGATTGAGAAATAAGCATCAGTGATACGAACACTGTGACTGAGCGAAAAAAACAAGTTACACACCTCGCACTCGTTGAAAATATTGATCGTCGATCGTCCGCCACAGAAAATCTCCGAGAAGTACTCATCTATTGCCCGTTTGGAGTCACCTACCGCAGGGACATACTTGATCACGACGACATGATCAGGGTGTTCTCCCTTTCCGTCCACGCCGACTCCAGGTGCCTTATACAACAAGCGATTCGCGTCGACCATATCGTCTACCACGCTGCTCTTGCTGATCTCCTTGCTCCTAAACTGCCTTTCCGCGCTCAAATTACGGCCGTCGTTGTTTCCCAAATGGTTGTACGACGCGATCGACAGAGGCTTGATTCCTGCATTGACCAGAAATTCGGCAAGCACCGATTTAAGCTTTGTCTGCCCGGACTTGAGGTCATCTCCACCGATAAACGAGCTGTGCCTTTCTGCGAGGGCAATCACGCCGGGCACGAAGGTGTTCTGCGGCGCACCGTTCACGAAGGGCTCACCCTCGAGAATAGCGGCGACCGCGAACAAAGTGGAAGGTGACATCTCCGCATGCGAGGCCTTGATCGCCGCAAGGATATTTTCCGCAGTATCATTCACACCCGGAATAATATCACTATAACGCTCGGTATTGGCAGTCCAGAACACCACAACACGATCAAGATTATTGTGTGCTTTGAACTTTCTGATGTCCGCACGAATGTGCTCTAGATGGGTCTGCTTATCCGTACCAGGGATGACGTTGTCCGCGCGGGCCTCCTGGTTCGCGGCGATGAAGTCCGGGTAGTAGATAGACGGGAGCGGGGTACCCAGGCCTGCCATGTAGGGCGCAACCTGGCGCTGGAGATCGTAATCCAGGACCTGTGCACGAGCCATAGCTTTGTCCATGCTGACTCCAGATATATCCCAGCCACCGAGCACGAGGTCGTTTGGGTGTACCATGGGAAGCAAATCTGAGATGGGGGTGTGTACGTCCTTGCCCGTCTCTGGTTCGGACCCAATACGGATGGTGGATGCACGGAGGAGCGAACCGATATAATTTGGTTGCTGGGAGCCTTGCTTGGTGTGCCAAGTGATGTTGTGTCTGTTTGCGAGGACAGTGGCACAGAGGGTCGTGCCATTGTTCCCGCCTATACCTATCATCATTAGCCTGTGGTGGCCGTTGTCAGACACAGCTGCGAACCATGGAAGGAGTAGAGGAATGCTCACCCAGTCTTCCCGACTGTCCTTTTGGTCTGGAACTCGTAGGATTGGACGGTGGGTGTGACGATGTACTGCCCATTTGATAGAGTGACCTGAGAACCACGGTTGAGAAACCTGGCAGTAATATGCTCATCCGTGTAGACTGTATTCTCAGATTGGACAGTGATAGGGTGAGCGCGTCGAACAGAGGTGGGATGAACGTCCAAGGTAGGTGTATTGTAGCCGGAGTCGTTGATAAGAGTCATCGTAATTTATATATAAAAAGCAGATATAAGAGTCAGAAATCTATAAGACCACTTGCGCAGGTGTGCTTGGAGCCTCTATGGGTGTTATGGGAGCTGCAAAGTTGGTTTGAGTACATGCAAAGACTGCAGGTGACTCTTAGGTAGTTTTGATATCAATAAAAATGAAACTTTGGAAAGGTTATTGAGGAGATAAGCTGGGAACCTGAAGCCTGAAGTCTGGCAAGAAAGCACGGTATATATAGCACAACTTTTTTTTTTTTTTTCAAAGTCCGTCCATTTTCGTTGTGATCACAACTTTTGATATGGCCATTCCGTTCTCATCCCTGTTTGCTGCAAGTCTTTCCAATGCTTCTAAAGCTTTCCTGCTACCAACTATAGATGATTCTACACAAGCACGAACACTCCTCCGTCCAACTGTGCTCAACCCAACTAACAACCATATCTTCAGGATCTGATTCGATCCAGCTTAGGGGATCTTACCACGTTACGGTCACGGATCGCAGGTCTCTCGCTCTTTAGTCCAAATGAACTTCTGGAGGATATATCGACAAGGGATCTGGTGTATCTCTTTGTCCCGTTCGTTTGTGCAGAGGTCCGTGGACGGATAAGGATGACTGCGAGGGAAGAAAGAATGGTTTTGCTAGATCAAACACAGGTACGGCCCGGACCCTGTCAGAAAGTTTGTTCTTTTGGGACCTGACACCGTTTCTCAGAAAGATTTACACGCGTTCATTTCGTATCTAGAGAGCTATGAGATCGTGTCCGAGCAGGAAAGGGCACTGCACAAGCAGAAGGCGTCACAGTTCACGGATCCCGCCAGAAGACGGGAGGTTAAAATAATGCAGTATCAGAAAGAAAAGGATCTACGAGCCCGTATTGAGGTATGTATAATGGTCAATGGTATCTTCCGTTATAATTAACATCCATCTCACAGACTGTCAGAAAACGCAGGTGTCAGCTTCCTTTCCATTCCGATATCGCCCCATCGGATTTCGACCTTATCTCCTCTCTCCTTCCCTCACCCTCGCAATCAAAATCTTCCACCGCACCGGACGACGACGACGAAGAATCAGATCCTGAAACAGATGATATCCTTCGTGACACCACAATTCTTCTCCTACGCCTCTGCTATGCACAGGCGCACTCGCACCTCGAAAGCATGGAACAAGAACTAGAGCTTCTTCGTAACGCGCCACCCTCTCCCCCGAGAAGCTCGGGACCAAAACCCGATGATCCGAGAGGAAAGGCGAAGGAGACCGACGATGACATGTGGAAGCTCGATACGACAAGAAGTAATCTGGGCCCGAACGGAAATGGACCGCTTTTGGATTCTTCCGGGAAGGTGATTATCCCTTCCTTATTCCGTTAACGTGAGTTAACTTTTTTCAAATGAATCGTAGCCACTTCGTCCATTTACGATTCTGCCTGCCGGAGCTGCGGATCGTGCACGGTTCCAAGGGCAAGTGTTCGGGCCGGGACACAATTTGCCTACTATGTCCATCGATCAATACCTGCAGATAGAACGCGAACGAGGCAATATCCTCTCAGGCGGCGGGTACGTATTCCCATGATAGTGTCATTCACTCGGACTTACAATAATTGCGTTAGGCCTGCATCGGAAGCAGAGCCAACGTCATCTGAACAGCTTGCGCTTGATGCAGAAATGGATGGTAGCAGAGAATGCGAGGAGAAAGCTGAAGAGAAAAGGCTGAAAGACGAGAATTGGGCTAGGTATACTGACGAGAATCCTCGTGGGGCAGGAAACACGATGAACCGTGGTTGACGTTGACGGGACGTCAGCTAAACATTTGTTTGTAATGTATAACCTTGTATTACTGATAGGGACATATGTAGCATTACACATTTTGGTCATTTGATATGCTGTGCCTCTTAGTTGATTTTCTGGCTATTCATAGACAAGAACGTCTAATCCTATTAACAGAATCCTAAGTGCAAAGGAGCGAGGGATAGTTGGTATATGAATAGTTGCGTATGTGGCCTCACACGGAAAGAGTAGTAACCAACTTCAGCACTGACACTGTGATGCCTCTGGCATCTCGTTTGTTGCGGGTGTAGTGACGTCAATTTCTGCGAACCATACATTAGCAACAGGACGATGGAATCAGGGGTATTAATTATGAGGCCTAGCGCACTTGTGTTCGTATCTGTCTGATTCTCCTTCTCCATCCCTGGTAATGACATGGCGATCTTTTTGAACAGGCTCTTGACATTATGCCCAGCCTTCGCTGATGTCTCCATGAACATGATATTTAGTTGTGTTGACTTGGAAGTTGCCTCCTCTAACGTCACTTGCCTAGCCAGTTTTAGTCTTTATGATAACGGAAGCGTGGTATGAACGTGCCGTTTATCTGAAAGGTCTGCCTTGTTTCCCACTAACACTATAATGACATCGTTCCCCCGCTCTGACCTCACATCGTCTATCCATTTCGAGGTTGACATAAATGACTGACGGTCTAAACTGCATGTCAGCCATCCATTCGCTCCAAAAATAATCTGGTAATACGGACTCGTGATGTCAAAAACAACGATAGCGACAGATGAGTCCCGGATATATGAGGGTATCAGTGAACGGAAGCGTTCCTGAGGCAGCAGAAACGTATGGGCAAGCCGAATGGGACTTGAAACATTTTCGTACCTGACCCGCAGTGTCCCACAGCTGTAACCTCACAGTCCGGTCCTCCAGATACATGGTCTTGCTCAGGAAGTCAATACCGATAGTCGCTTGGTACGTGTTGTCAAATGTATCATACATAAATCTGTACAACTCCATTGTCAATGGGACAGCCAACCTACTGGAACAGTTCAGAAGCATTACCGTGTGATGAGACTTGTCTTCCCGACACTCTGGTCACCGAGTAACACGATTTTTGTCCGTTTTGGCGGTGATGATGAGAAATCTGCGGAGACGGGTGTAGATGGTGTGTCCATGAGAGCTGTTGTTGAGCTGGATTGTACGTTGACCCAGTGAGAATTGTGGGGAAGCCAATGTTAGGCAGCTCACATGATTAGTCTCTGGATGTCACGTGGTAGACCCTTCGAAGTCCACAACCACCGTATGACATCCAAATCTAAGTACTATGAAACTATCCGAAAAGATTGCCGCCTACAAGGCCCCGCACCCTTTCTACTCGTTCGAGTTTTTCCCTCCGCGTACAGATCAAGCAAGTTTTTTTTTGCTGTGGGATGTCTTTATCTTACCTTGAACTTTCTGTAGGGATTTGAAAATCTTATCTCACGTATCTCCCGCCTATGTGCGCTCAACCCGTTCGCAATCAGCGTTACGTGGGGGGCTGGAGGCTCGACGAAAGAACGCAGTCTCGAACTAGTAACCCTAACGCAGACGGAGTATGCCGTGGACACACTGATGCATCTTACGTGCACGAATATGGAGAAAGGGATGGTTAACGAGGCATTAAAAGTACGAGTGCGATCCATGCATCTCTTGACGTGTCATAGATGTATTGCTTTCCAGGCAGCCAAAGAACAAGGTGTAGAGAATATTCTGGCGTTACGCGGAGGTAATTACTACTTTGGCCGAGTGACTCGTGCCTGGAGGAACTTACTATGATCGCGGCTTACAGATCCACCGAGAGGACAGGAAGAATGGATTCCTATTGACCCAGGTTTTGTACATGGCGTCGACCTCGTCAAGTTCATCCGATCCTCACCTGAGTTCTCATCACACTTCTGTATTGGTGTTGCAGGTCATAATTTATCATCGAGTTCTGTCACTGGTTTCTAAGGCACATATGTAGCTTACCCCGATGGACATACGGACAGCTTTCTGGACGACAACGCCGAACTTACATTTCTCAAGGAAAAGGTGGATGCAGGGGCTGACTTCATTGTCACCCAGCTCTTCTACGACGTTGACCGGTTTCTTCAATGGTTGAAGAAAGTCCGAGAAAAGGGTCAGTGTCCATATCTGTTATGCTGTGTCATCAAGCTCAATTCAATACACCAGGCATCACCGTGCCGGTCATTCCTGGCATAATGCCCATACAAACTTATTCGTCATTTATTCGTCTAACCAAGTTATGTGGCACCAGAGTCCCCAGCTACGTGATGGACGCACTAGCTCCCATCAGTGTAAGATTCATCCGTCTGTCATATGCCGTAATGATTTATCGTGTTGTTTGCAGCATGACGATCAACTGGTGAAAGATTATGGCGTGAGGCTAGCGGCTGATATGATTCGACGCTTGACCACGGAAGGTGGTGTTCCAGGCGTCCACTTCTGCACACTGAATCTCGAAAAGAGTGTTTCACGTGTGTTGGAACTTCTGCGATGGACGGGGGTTACAGCCGCCGCCCATAATAAGCTCATTGCAGTATGCCCAGCGTCGTGTCTCCTTATTTCTTCTAGAATAACATCTGGTGACTAGGAAACACCTGGAGGTCCGCCAATCGACAGGGACATGTCAAATTTGATGGTGACACCGTCCACTGCGACGACGGTCGCGACACTTGGTCTAGCAAATCTACCACCTACAGACACAGAAGCGGGACGCGGAGAGCTGAACAACGCCACTACCTGGGATGAGTTCCCGAATGGTAGATTTGGCGACTTCAAGAGTCCAGCTTTCGGTAATCAAGATCCGTGGGGGAATGCAGCAATACTGGTACTGTATCTTGAACTATTATTACACGGAAAGAAACAAATCGGTTGAACCATTATATCCCACTAGCGGAGCGAACAATTGGACCATTGGGGCCACCCTAAATCTCTCGACGACTTATCTCAGCTATTCCTTGCATACCTCCACTCCCAAATCCAGACGACACCATTTTCCCCAACCCCGTTATCCTCAGAATCACTTATGATCTTGAATCATCTGGAAAAGTTGACGAAATGGGGATGGTGGACGGTCGGCTCGCAGCCTGCAGTTGACGGCGCGTGTTCCACGGATGAAGTAGTAGGTTGGGGACCGAGATCAGGGTATGTATTCCAGAAAGGTTTCGTGGAGTTCTTCTGTGAGAAGAAGGATGTGGAAGCCATTGCACATAGAGTAGAACAGAGGGGGAAGGGATGGGTGAACTGGTTTGCAGGAAACAACCACGTGAGTTTCAGGTGCTTCACACACCACAACTGGACCTGAATATTGTGCGTCTAGGGCGAATGTCAAGGTAATGTTCCAGAGGGTGGACGGAATGCTGTGACTTGGGGCGTGTTTCCCGGCCAAGAGATTGCGCAGACGACAATTATTGAGAAAGAGTCGTTCCTCTCATGGAAGGTTTGTCTCGTTCTTCTCTCATTGACTTGTGGCCATATGTCTTCATCTTCAGGAGGAAGCATTTTCTATTTGGTCAGATTGGGCGCTATGCTATCGTCCCGGTTCGGAAGAGCGAAAAATGCTCGAGAGTGTACGGGACGAGAGATGGTTGGTTAGCATATTGCACCATGATTATAAGGATACAGAGGCCTTGTGGAAATTCTTGTTTGACGGTGGTGAGCTCTTGTGAAAGCTGGCGCTTTATTCAAGAGATAAGGTATTGCTGCCATAGTGAGCATTCCTGTTGCCACGAGAGGTCAGTGGGTCAAGGGGAATATCTTCAGTAATGTCTAAACTAGCCACTGTACTAGAGCACGCACCGTGATACATAGAACCAATGAATAGGTATGATGTCCTGGATCAAATGTCTGAATTTGAAGGCTCTTCAAATTCCTCCGTTTCGCCTTCACCCATCTCATCAGTTTCATCCGGGTCAGCCATGCCGTCTTCGTCCAGGTCCTCCATACTTGCATCAAGGTCCTGCGCTGAATCATTTTCGCCATCGTCTTCAGCCACGGATGGTGCGCCGCCCGAATGTCCCGAGCCCGAGTCTTCTGAATCTTCGTCGGCCTACCACAATCGAGTTGGTTCAATTAGGCTATAGACAATCAGATATCATTGAAACACACGTCATTCTTCTCCTCGAGTTGAGTGAGGTTTCGTCCAATGGGTACTAGGAAGTTAGATCCGCGTTGACGAATGCTATTATTCTGCAATCACACAGGTTAGTAACAGGAAACACCAATATAATAGAGGGCATACAAGGTCATACAGCTCGGTCTCTTCATCACTGAGATCGTCCATCTCGCGTTGTAGATCGCGTACCGCGTTGAGATGGCCATATTCCTGGCGCTGTGACAATGGTATTGGGTGCGGCTGAGGTGGTTTGGGCAGGCAATGAGGGAATTTTGGCTCTCGTGGAAGGAGCGTTGGTGTGGCGACAGCAGACATTCGGATCGAAGATATTGAAGGGCAATAGTAGCAGTCAGAGTAGGCGATTCAACGATGATTCAACCGCGATTCAGCTCCGATTCATCCCAGTGAATCCATCTAGAATCAACGTGCCACTCTGACCGTCAACTTTCATATAGTGATTCACAGGTCCTCCCCACACTCTTTAGAGAACTAGTCCATTTTGAATTTTATACCTGGCACCACTTCCTAGCCATCCTCTGCGACAAAATTCAAACCATGGCTCCACAATGGAGTACTTTTCACCAAGATTTTTCGTTGCTTTCTTGCTATGGGGTCAGGTTCAGGAGAGGTAGCACCTCTTGATCTTTAGTTTGCATAATTTGGTTCGAGTGCAGGCAGGAGGCTTCGTCATTGCATGTCGAGTCAACAGCTTACTAGTAGGCAAATCCAAGTCATGGTATGGCATCTCAAATTCAAGAGTGATGGCAGTACATATAAGTAAAGGAATGGGATATTTGAAATGGTTTGGAAATGGTAAAGTAAGCGGATGAATCGTCGCAGTGAATCGCCTTTGAATCGCGTACTCTGACTGTCACTAATGTTTCTTGGTCCACTGGTAAAGGCGAGCAAACAAATACTTATATCACGCTCGGTAAATCGTTACATGGAACGACAGCGACTCGGACGTCGATGTAGATATAGTATACACAAACAGCGATATGAGTACCATTCGGTTATTACATTGTAACTTGTGTAGCGCGGACACGGAGGAATATAGCGAGTCCTGGTAGGAATATTGAAGGCAATAAGGTAGAGAGGCCATCTGTGACATTTGGGTCAAACAGCATCAGGTCAAGTCTTGAATAACGGGAACTCTACTATTCTTCGGCCGTGTTTTCAACGTCAACGGGCGGATCCAAAGTTTGATATGCCCGCTTTTCGTGGATGTAAGAATGCAGCGCGGCAGGAAAGAAATAGCTGTGAGCATATCATTCTCACAACCCTTGATCTTGTTGTCTATGTGTGAGATCAAAGCGGACAGACAGAGACTCGGTAACTCACTAGAACAGGTTGCACTACGGCAATCTCGTTCCGAGATGGGGCTGGGTGATACCTGGGTGATGGATTTTCATCATGGGGGGAGGGAAGGTGGAGTGCTGAACGGTTTCGTCTAAATGCGAGAGAAATCGTTGACGCCATTGATACTCTCTGATGATGTGTCGCCCGCAGAGGCCCATCAGAATGATCAAAAGCTAGATAATCATAATCATTTACCTGCAACTTCGGGCGATGGAGTGCTCCACTTGAGAAATCCCACTGAATATCAGGCAGCTTAGGTGCAAGCCTATACAAATATCCAATTTACACATACCAGGATCAATTTGTTATCCTCACCCACGCTGCCGAAGCGATATGTCCGACCGTCACATCGGAGGTCGTCGAAAGCCACAGCGGAAACAAAGGATGAATGCCCTTGACACCGTGCTATAACGCGTTGCTCCCAAGGAGAAAATATGGTCAGCAAATCATCCTGACCTCCGGTCTGACTTAATTTAGTAGGAGAAATGGGTATATCATAATTCAAGCCTACCAGTATAAATCGTCCGTCAGGGGACCAAGCGACGCAAGTCAATGCGCCAAAATACGATGCATAACAATCAACAAGTCTAACAAGCTAATCAATACATGAATGCCTCCAGAGCATTAAGAACTCACTGTTCTGCCAAGGCATCGATTACTCGCAAACATCCATCGTCGGATATAGCTCCCACATACTTCACGTCAGGTGAGAACACAAAATCTGTTATTTAAGATAAAAGAAGGCTTTGCGGGCGGTCTTGGGAAATACGGACCCAAAATGGCACGCCGCGAAACCCGCCAATGACTGACGGGATTTTTGACGGCTTTTTCCTTGTCTGCTTTGCCCTGGCCACCTCCGGACATTACCGGATGCCAAGGTGGCATGGTTATGAAGATGGTATCTGTTGGATCCCACTCCTTCCGCAGTGTACCCTCTTCGGATGTTGGTGGCGTGGTCTCGTTGACGTTGAGAGGTCTGCCTACGGGTTCCTGAGGTATGAATACTCCATCATCACGTTCCTTGTCATATACAACGATCGTCCCATCTGCATGTGAAACAAGAAACAGTGTTGGCGACGAAGGTACCCATCGGACGGCGGTACACGGAGAATTTGTGATACAACCCTTCAGTGGCTTAGGATGGCTACAGGTCGATTATGTATTCAACGTACTTGTTTGTTCAACCGGGCGTATCGAGATGTAACGGGATCTGAGAAGTTGTATGTTGGACGAGATATCCATTGAATACGACGAACGCACCCAGCCACACCAAGTCTCCAGAATTAAAACCAATTATCACGTCAAGATGTTCCGGGGAGGATGTTGAGATATTAACATCATGACATGTTGGATGGGCTGAAAAGGTTATCCTTGACAGAGGCTCCTGTTTACGTGGGACCGATGGATTTCGTCACTGATTAAACTTGTAGGTGACCAGCACCCACCTTTGCTTTAGAACCCGCCTCCACCCACACATAGCTTTTGGCTTGATTGTAAAATAGAAACGTAACATCACTCTGCTTTGCTTGCAGGGTTTTGGTCAATCCCTCTGCCGTTTGTATTCGAGTGATAAAGCTTGACGATGTTGTGCGGATGTTGTGTTTCGGACGCGCAGCATTTTTCTTCTTGCTTGTAGAGTGGGAGAATAGTGTGTGCTGTTCGTGAGGCATCGACGGACTCGCCGGTGGGTGGTCTTGAGTGGAGGATACAGGTAGTTCGCCTTCATCCGGGGTATCGCTGCTCGATAAACTGACCCCATCCTCGCGCTCCTTCGGGGTTGTGAGGTTCCCCTTCTTTTGCTCCTTGTTTCCCCCAAGCAACTGAGCCAGTCCGGGAGCGCCGCCCTGCTTCGTGAAAGGAAATCGGACCACTACGCTGCACACTTTAGTCGGATAGATCGGGTAGCCTGCAAGGGCAGATTGGTTCTGAGCTAATGTAGTTTTATGTTCATCAGTGACTGAGTAAACGCCCTCTGGAGCCACGAAGGCTGACTCGTTCTCCATTACCAGTTAGATGACCAGTTTGCGAGGTAAGAATCCGTGAACCGCTCAGGCTGTTTGTGAAACCATCAGGAACAACTTGAAGACTCCGAGTCGGTAACGTCAATGATGATCATCATCGATCATTCAAGTTTTGTCGTGTGGCATGTCTCCCTGACGTGACTTGGACGCCGCCACCGCCGCACAGAGCCGGATCTTACCCATCTCTTTCTCTTCAATGCACACCGCCAAACTTACAGCTCGCGCTGCCAGAAGGCTACCTGCAGTCACAGTAAGTATCCAATTCGCTATGCCGGACATTCCAACTGAAGTAAACGGCAGTGTCGTTGGAATTCAACAACAGTAGAACCGCCTCCACCGGGTGGTCATTTACCTGGGATAGCGACCTCACAAATCCTTCGGACCACAAGAGACACTGCGCTTCATACTCCCGGAATCATGTGGGCGGACGAGGACGCGTCTGCGCACTCGAGGAGTATTGTCGGAGGTCGCGAAACCAGGAAAATGAACACCTATCAAGCGGTTCGAGATGCTATGAGGTATCTCGTATCTGCCCCATCTTCGAGCTACTCTGATTCTCTTGTCAGTATCGCTTTAATGAAGGATGACAGCGCTGTTGTCTTTGGTGAGGACGTTGCATTTGGTGGAGTCTTTAGATGTACCATGGTTAGTTCAGTCGAATTAACTAATGACATAAAACTATACTATATCCCGAGGAGCATAGGGTCTTGCAGAAGAGTTTGGTTGGCATTCCCATCAATTGCATAAACCGTTTATCCTAAACCTTCGCCTAGGAAAGGAACGCGTCTTTAACACGCCACTGACAGAGCAAGGCATTGCAGGCTTCGGTATCGGCCTCGCAATGATGGGCCACACTGCAATTGCCGAGATACAATTTGCGGATTACATATACCCTGCGTTTGATCAGGTATAGTGTTAATAGTCTGGACTCTGATGTGGTCTGACAGTCCTTTTTACTTGTAGCTCGTCAACGAAGCTGCAAAGATTCGATATCGGTCGGGTAACCAATTCAACGTCGGAGGCCTTACTGTGCGCACTCCAACCATGTCCGTGGTCAGTAGTCTTAGTTTACTGGGGGGACGTGGAAGTTGAATACAAGTGCTTATCCAGGGCCACGGCGGACTGTACCACTCACAATCTCCAGAGGGCTTCTTTATGGGAGCATCTGGACTCAAGGTGATTTATTCGTAGATGTCTGAGCCAATGGTCCAATACCTTACACTCTAGATCGTGATTCCCCGCTCTCCAATACAAGCGAAAGGACTTCTACTAGGTTCCATTAGAGACCCTAATCCAGTCATATTCATGGAACCTAAGATCCTCTACCGCTCCGCAGGTAAACAGTCAGTAGTATCCCACTACCAAGTCGTTAATTTCTGTTATTCAGTGGAGCAAGTGCCAATCGATGATTTCGAGCTGCCTTTAGGGAAGGCCGAAACCCTGGTCGGAGGTTCAGATCTCACGCTGTTGACCTGGGGGACACCAGTATACCACTGTGAAACAGCTCTACATATGCTCGCCACCCCCGATTCCTCACTGGCGCTTCTGGTTCCGACATCGCTCCGCTCAGCTAAGGTCGAGCTCATCGATCTGCGCTCTATCCTCCCGTGGGACATGGAGACTGTCATGGAAAGTGTAAACCGCACTGGCCGGCTGGTCATCGTCCACGAAGCGGGAATGACGGCGGGCGTGGGCGCTGAGATCAGTGCTGAGATCCAGAGACGATGTTTCCTTAAGTTGAACGCCCCTGTGAAGCGGGTGACCGGCTGGGAGTAAGCAATTCTCAAGTGACCGCTTATATGGAATCTGACTATATGTTTTGCAGCACTCCCAATGCACTGCAGTACGAGAAGTTCATGATACCCGATGCAATTCGTATCCTTGATGGTATTGTAGAAACGTTGACGTATTAATGCAAAGGAAAGTTAAAGCACTTAGATGGGCCTACAGCATAATTATATGTACAGCACAAGGACCATAAATCCCGGAGGGTCATCGGAATTGTCAAACTTCGGTCCCTCGCTAGGCCGCTTACTCGTGCACCGGCGTCCATCTGTTCAAGAGCCCATTTTTACTAGATCACACCAGCCTAAGCTCGCTGACTGCCGTCAGACAGACTTGAGTCGATACAGTGATCTTTCTGGACAATGGTCGGAGACTGCAGAAAGCAATAGCATGGGCAATTAACGTCTGGTTAGGTATATATAGTTATAAAACAATAAAGCAAGTATCCCTGTCACAGGTCTAGTCATCATGTAAAGCAAATGCAACTCCAACTATGTCAATGCAAGCAGTGTGCAAGCAACAGCAGACAACAATAGCCAGGTATCTCCCAGGCCGTCCGCCAATATCCGGGATGACGACTGAGACTTGGTCGTGTTCGACACGTTCGTCGGGGCGACATATGGGGTGTTGTCAAGGAACATAGTTTGCTTAAAGTCTTCCGTATACAGGTTCCCATCCCCTCCGACGCTGTGTAGATCCAGGGTCATTTGGAACCCAGCATCTTGGACGATGCCGGTATAGAAAGAGTATCCTTGCGTGGGCGGCACGAAGGAGTCATTGCGCTGGAGGTCAACGGTGGTATTAAATGGCGCGGTGAAGTTCTTGATAGCCACATCCAGTGCATTCATATACACGCGAGACGGGTTGCTGCCATCCCGGACCTACGAGTGCGGAGTGAGATCAACATGGAAGGATGGACTAGGTTGTAAATAATACATACAGCAGCAACGATAGTGTATGTTTTGAAATAATTCACTCCAGCAGGGGGACTTCCCCCTCTCCGCTGTGGCGTGGGCGTGTCGGACAGAACCTGCTTACTGAGCATCGGCACGAAAAGCAGCTGGTCCTGTGCCACCACATAGTTATTGCCGCCATTGTTATACACAGCAGGAGTGCTGCCGTTCTTCTCGTCTACCTGGAACCAGAACTTGGATATGGAAACAGTAGAGTCAATGGGAACAATGAAGTTGTAATTGATGAAAGAGATATTTTGGCGTGGTGTTACGGGGGAGAGGTTGGGATCTTCATTAACTGTGTTCGCGGGCAGGGCGGACCTTGTGATGCCCTGGCAATTCTGAGCCCTGCCGTACCTATCGCACCATAGCATTGTCACAACACGATGTGCATTGACGGGGCTACCAATTGCTTGTGTGAGCTGAATTTTGACGCGTCAATTGATAATAAAACGAGAAGCTGAAAGGGGACTTACACGTAGAGAAGCTTTAAATACAAGTTTATTCCGCTCAAATGTTAGCTGTACAGCATGGGCCTTGATAGGAAGCAGCGTGATTTGTGAGGTAAGTGTGACATTGCTTGGGACTACGTTGATCATCCTTTCCAAGATGCTTTGGCATGAATTGGCGTATGCATCCGGCGATGCGATGCTGGAGCGGCATAAAGTTACCATTAGCACGAATATAAACAATGCCCGTGATATTGGAGTTGGACTAACCTGTGCATGGTGGCATTTGAGTCCAAGGAAAATACTCTCAAGTCGGATGTCATAGTTTTGTTTGAGTCGACTACAAGAAGGTTTTGAGTGGTCCCATCAAGGTATTGTGTCACTCTGGGTCATATCGATGCATCAATGAAAGTTAGCGAACGAGGCAATAATACTTACACCAAATTGTCAAACGAGGTCGCGGGTGTGGGAGAGGTATCGAAATTTGCGAATTGAGGAACGGCCGTGTTTGGACCAGGGGGTACAAGCGCAGGGAAATCCGTACTCCGTACACCGCCGAGTGTATGGCCACATGCGACGAGCTGGATCATCTCCGAAGGATTAAAGCCGGCGCTTTGGAACTGAGAAGTGTGGGTTTGGATGTCTTGTTGTGGCTCCGGAACGCCACTGGGGCCTGCAGTCCAAGCATCCAGACGACCTCCCCGATATGGGATGACAGGCCCACCGCACGTCGCAACGGCAAAGACAGCGCCAAGCGCGATTATGTCGGCACCTGCAATTGGGGTGTGAGATCGACGCCATACACAATCGGCTGAAAGGGGACTTACGGGAGACGTATTTATTAGGATACACCTCAAAGTCCGATAGGGTGTTTGTGAATCCGGCGCCGAAGTTCCGTTAGATGCCAAGGACGCAGTCAACTTTTGGCTTTTATATAAGGTAAATCCAGCCATACCTCTGCTCGACCGAGTTCATACGCTATTGAACCATCCACGCCTCCGGTCCCAGCAGACACATCATGTGTGATACTGTCGTGAAAAGCCTACATAAAATAATGTTGTATGAAAAATATCCTCTGGCCGGGAAGTGAATGCTTACAAAGCGTAGCCATTCGGCTGCTATGGAAGCATTGGTGTCTGGCCTATATCTGCAGGGATTAACAATGGCTGCTAAGCTAGAACCGTCTGCTCTGCGTCCCTCGTACACAAGGGCTTCAAGGGCATCGTATTGGGGTGATGGCCATTGATACTGTGCTAGACTTGAAGTAGAAAGGGAAACGAATATCACCAAATGAAAAGGAAGGTGAAGCATCGCGAGCAACGTAGCTCGCGAGATGCGTTGAAGGGAAAGGAACTGAAATAGTTTCAAGCGGCCTGCCAGTGAGGCTCTCCGAGTCAATCTGCATAATCATGTGACCTCAAATAAAACATCCGTTGTCGGCGGTAGGGCGTGTCTTGAATCATTCTTTGCCCAAACGTTCAAGCTTGAAGCCATGAAGGCTGGCAGTCTCAGGGCATTCTACGCGTTCAGCCTACGTTGAACTAGTTGCACTGGTAAACCATCGCGCTGTAGTCATACTCCACTTTGGCAGGCCATCAAACCACGCTCGGCGCATGCCGAGAGACAGACCGTCAAGCCGAAGCGTTCCAGAATACACTCATGGATGTTTTATCACAGCCAAACTCATATGGATAGGCCACTTTTGAAAAAATACGCACATAGCTGTTGATGGGCGGTGTACTTATTCCAGGCCTATTTCCGGCTGTTTTTCGACATCCGACAGACTTTCATCGTACGATTTCCTCAAAAGCCTCGGCAATCAAGAAGTTAGGATTCAGCTATGTGCGTATTTTTTCAAAAGTGCTATGAGTTTGGCTGCAATGTCCGATGAATTTCGCTGCAGGTGATAGTCGACTGGCATTGTTCCCAGCCTGCATCGTCGTCATCCACTCAAAGCCCGAGTTGGAATTCTCGTGACTAAAATGAACATACACAGCTCTAATTTTACTTGCAGCATGGAGTCGTAGTTCTCTGGCGCATGAGTATATCTGATCCGCGTCACTTATGAACATAGGAGGCAATGCCGAGGATGAAGAGTTGATGGGCGTTGAACTTGAAGGGATAGATAACCGTCGAAGAGATGATGTATTAAACGTGGAACTGGAAACCTTTTTCTTCTCGCCTCGGTGTGGGGGCCAGGAATTCGCATGACATCGCACGCAGGTGGCACGATGAAGTAAAGTACCTTACATTCGTGTTGATATTCAGATTGATGCAGTTTCACCCTCTAAAACGTGAGCCTCTCGATATCTCTTTTGACAGCATCGATCTGGCTGGACAACTCCTTCGATTCTCCCGTGGTAATACTAGCAGCAATGACAGGCCTTGAAACGTTGCACGCCCGTCCTAGCGCGGCCTTGGAAGGCACGAATATATACGGCACGTTCTAGAAGAGAGTGGGTGGATTAGACATGTTCCAGACTGGTAAGGGGAATACACGCACCTTCTCCTCACATAGAAGAGGAAGATGGAGCAAGATCTCTATGGGTTCTGTATCGGCAGTCAAGACAATAATCTCTGCAATGCCACGATTCAGTGTTTTGGTAGCTGTTAATCATCAGTATTTAAATGAGTTGTCATATCTGAGAGACTGACCTTCATTGGCACCCTTCTTCAGCATTTTGTATTGGTTAGCTTGTTGCACCAGATCCATGAGCTACAGGGGGCCGGTAGGCAGATGTAGGATCCAAGAGGTCAGTCGGCTTACATACCGTGTTTGTGAGGACCGCATCTGACAACGGCCAGGCTTTTCCATGAGAATCTGCCATTGTTACTTTAACTAGGTGGTTGATTAGGCGACCTCACGTCGAGTTGATCCTTGGTCGAGTACTAATTGAGCAGTTCTGAGAAAAAACTTGCAGTGTATTACATCAGCGCGTCTTCGGCTCGTGATCTCCGATCCGAGTCCGAGTCGTTTATCGTTCTATCTTCCAACTTCATGAGCGCGCAAACAGCTTATTTTGGATATGGCAGCAACATTTGGCTGGATCAAATGGCTCGTCGCTGCCCTCAGAGCAAGTATGTCGGCGCAGGGTCACTTGCAGACTGGTAAGCGTGCACCGATTGTCCAAATAGTCGGAAGGCATTGAATGAAATTCAGGAAATGGATAATTAACGCTCGTGGATACGCAACCATTATACCATCCGAAGGCGATGTTGTATATGGACTTGTATACAAGCTTACTCTAGAGGACGAGGAAAAGCTCGACAAATATGAAGCAGTTCCGGTCAATTACATCAAAGAAATGTTGCCTATCAAACTCATTAGAGACGAAGGAAAGGTGATAGATGGGTTAGTTTATGTGGATGTCGAAAGAACGACGGAGAGTGTGCCGAAAACGGAATACATCTATCGGATGAATATGGCGATTGCAGACGGGATAAAGCAAGGGATACCAAAGGAGTATTTCGAAAAATACGTGCAACCATTCATAAGTACCACTGCCAACCAGTCACTAGTAGTTTTGTAAACTTGCGTGTATTTGTCCAAAGGCTTTCAGATCAAACTGACAACAACAACGCAGAACGCGCAACGCGGCCGCGTCAGCTTCAAAATCAATTTCATTCAGTTCAACTATGAACTCATTCGCGGAGCGTTTCTCGACGACAAGTGCTACAAGCTATCTCACAAAGGCACAGACACTCGCTGCTGATGATGAAGGGTTTTCTGACGCTGCATGGGGCTCAGAAGCAGGATTTGGAAGTTTAGCGAAAGGGGTCCCGAACTTCACTGTTCCAGCTGTACCCGACGTGAGTTGCATTCCAATTCCTTCACTACTGTTTCTAACCGTTTTCAGCCAACTGCTTTCTTGCGACTTCACACAGACGACCACGCCGATCCCAATTGCAGAATCAAGATTCAGCACGGAACGACAACGTTAGCTTTCAGATTCCAGGGTGGCGTGATTGTTGCAGTGGATTCAAGAGCAACAGCAGGAAGTTATGTTGGTACGTTTTTGTCATATACCGACCGTCCTATCCTTCATATTAATATTCGCCAGCTTCTGGGACCGTGAAAAAGGTCATTGAGATTAATCCTTACCTACTAGGAACAATGGCTGGCGGTGCAGGTACGCGTTACATTTCGATCACTGCTACTGTCTTTTAAAATTGTTCATTCCTACAGCTGACTGCCAATACTGGGAAACATATCTTGGGATCCACTGTCGGCTTCATGAACTCCGCAATCGAGAGCGAATCTCAGTCTCTGCTGCCAGCAAGTACTTGAGTAATCTCGTATACGGTTACAAAGGCATGGGCCTCAGCATGGTTAGTACTTGTACTATCTACCGTATTGATTTCCTCTCAGTTCCCTTACAGGGAACCATGATCTGTGGCTGGGACAAAACCGTACGTTATGACCTACCATGTAGAATAATTTGTTGGTCTAAAGTCATATTCTTAGGGCCCAGCCGTCTTCTATGTAGACTCGGACGGGACTCGTCTCAAGGGCGATCTGTTCTCCGTTGGCTCCGGAAGTACGTTTGCGTACGGTGTCCTTGACCAGGGCTATCGCTGGGACTTGACAGACGAGGAAGCGCAGGAGCTGGGCCGGCGAAGCATTTATGCGGCTGGTCATCGCGATGCGTTCTCCGGCAACTCTTGTAACCTCTATCATGTCAAGGAGGATGGCTGGCACTTCCTCGGAAACTATGATATCAACCAGTTGCATTACGACGGGCCGGGTGACGTCCCCGGATCGACAGGCAGTGGATATGGTTATGATATTCGTGTGGAGGGGCGAAGCTCTGCAGATTAACAAGATCCTGTCGTGGCGTAACTAGTTTGGTTCTGTGTTGTATCAATATCCTTTCATTCTGTAGAACCTACTTGCCCCTCAGCACTCAGCGCTGAGAGTACACAATCTCGTGTACGATGGAAGAGCATAATTAGCACTATTGAATCTTTCGTGGAAATAAAATAAAATATGATGCAGTACACGAGGTACAATCACTCTGCAGAAGCCTGCTCATATCGGTCTATTTCCATCCGTTCCATCTCGAAGAATGTCAAGTCTTGTACTTTTCTCCACTGATGCAACCAGATCAGAGAGGACAATGGATGCAAACACAGAAAAAAGTGCTGACCCGTGTTCTGTGAACAATCTTCCAGTATACAAATGATAGAGGCATGACCCCAATCATAGTGTACGAAAAAAAGAATGTTGGAATATCCCAGTTTCCAGGAAGGAAGACAGTGTAGCCTCCTACGAATGCCATGATCAGCGTACCGGCGAGGGCATAATAACTAGAATATTCATTAAGTACCGACAGCAATAACACAGTGCTGAGTGGCGTACCCGCAAAATGGTTGCCAGAAACTCTTGTGAGGCAGTGACTCTCGAGGGATGCCTTGCGCTTTCAGCGCCTGACCACGATATTACCAATGTGAACGTTTCGATTGTATAAGGTTTGACATACATAGTAGAAGCGAAGATACGTGAATGCGATGATTGCGTAATTCAAAAGCTGGGATGCAGTGACAAGGTTTACAAGCCTAATAATTCACCCAATAAGCCTCAAAAGTGACTTCATGATATTCATACATACCACTGTAGGACAACAGCTGAGCTATTAGACACCTGCAAAAATGCTTAAACACAAGTCAACTAAGAGTTCAAGGCTAAATGTCGTTCAGGGATGCATACAAACGAGAGCGAGTGCCAGTGTCACGCCGACGCAATAGACTGGAACACCGCCACCAGTACATCGTGTCAGAAACTTTGGAGCTTTGCCTTCCAGCGCCAGCCCAAATAGGGTACGACTAGCGCAGTATACGTAGCTGTTGCCCGCAGAGAATACAGCGGTGAGAATAAGCGCATTAACGATGTGCGGAAGTACCCGGATGTGCAGATGCTGCATGGCGATCACATAGGGTGATGCTCCCGCACCAGGACGAGCATTCGAGATAGCGCGGAGAAGATCGGAATCTGAGTAGGGCACCACAACGCCAATGCATAGGGTGCCAAGGACAAAGAACGTGGTTAACCTATAGAAGACACTGTAGAAGGCACGCGGTAGGCTACGACGCGGCACTTTCGCTTCGCCCGCCGCCATTGCTACATAATCCGGGCCTGTGCAAACAATTGTGTGAGAATATTCGAGAATACTAGAGGTTAATAAGATACCTGCGATTGTGAACGACGCCTGAATGAGACAGGCCAGAAATCCGAGAAAACGACCGAGAGATCCGGTCTTGATATACTCCGCAAAAGGTGCACCAGGAACTTTTGATGCTGCAGACGAGATGTGAACCACTTCCCATATGCTAGGCTTTAAACGCGTGCTCACGATCCCAATTCCGAAACCCATAAACATCATGCAAAGGATTGCCACCCACCATAGTAACAAATGTAAAGGCTATCAAGCCGATAGCCAATATGACCTTTCCAAGAGCTAACCAGAACTCCGACTCTGCAAAAATGGGGAAGAAATTACCATGTAGGTAGGGTATACAAAATCAATTATACCTCCATAAAAACGAACCGCAAACACGTTAAGAAGCCTATCCAAGGTACATCAGAAGCCGTTGCATAAATTCACGATAAGTGGGGGGGGGTGCAAACGTACGCATATGCCATAAGCACAAACGAAATAACGGCGGCTATTGGAATCTTGTCGGTCCAAAACTTGAGCACCACGTTGAATGCCACAATCTCGAACGGGACAAGGGCGGCTTCCAGAGCGAAGAAATTAATACCGGCGGAGAAACCGAGAGCTGGATCTACAAATCGATCGGCAAATCGAACCTACCTTTATGTTATTCAACGAGCTCGATGTTCTAATAAGCGATGGAAACGAACAAAAGGTGAAGATATTGGAATCCATGTGACCATTTCTGCTACGCATAGATGAGTATTTATTAGAACGGGATGGCGAAAACCATGTACAAAGGCAATTATTGACGGCCAGGATGAAGGTCGACCAGATAGTGAACGCCAAGAATAAGCTTCCTGAGCAGCCAGGGTTCACCCATGTTTCAGGAAGCTAAGATCACCTTGAACTCACCTGGGCCTCCTTTAACAAGTGCCGAACCAATTTGCACAAAAAGAGCTGTTCCAATGGTGCCTGTGGCCAAGCTTATGGGATAGGCTCATAGATTAAACATAGAGTCGCGACGGACCTCCGATTCCAATAAGCTGAATATGTCGATTCTGCGAAAGATTAAGCACAAAAGTTCAAACGATTGTCAATAGAACCAACAAGCACCTCGAGCTTTCTATGAGTCTGGTCATCAAGCCGAAGGCCATCCAATTGCACGCGTGGTAGTTCATTGTCATCTTTGCTAACAGATTTCTTCTCTGCCAAGTTGTCAGGGTTTTTAATATCCGCATGCTCGGGGTCGTTCCTTGAAGACCTCCGTTCCATGATAGGTATGTACTATCTTATCTTCCAGATGCCAAAGTGCATAAAAATCGAATGGAACCCGCCTTTACGAGAATTGTATCCGACGTTCCCTGGTTTCCCAAAGGTTCAGACGTCGAGGGAGCGATCCAACTGGGAGGTCAGGAATAAACGTAGAACGGATACTATGGGGGTGGTGCTGTCAGTGACGTTCTTCGCTTCTACGATAGTGGGTTCCCGTTCGTAAATGGGGAATTTTCGTGAAGATGCCAGTGGGTGATCCGGATAATTATGACCGAGCTCGGTTACCGTGACTGTCCAATTAGCGAAAGGGCTTAGAGTAACGCAACATTTCTCTAGGCATTTTGACTAGTCAGTCTGCCGTTGGAAGTCCCGTAATCTCAAGTCGAAATAAGGTGAACATGCCAAGCTGCCAGTGGCCACGGCGACCAGTGCAGTGTGAGGTATCAAAGCTGCTGTCATCGACCTGTCAACTTGCAAGACCCCGACACAACCCTGAAAACACCTTTTGAAGAGATTGCTAATAGCATCCGAGAAGCAAATCAGAATTTAATGTACATACAACGTATCTACTACTAGTAGTAAGTAAGTACTAGAATGCAATAAGCACGTGTATTGTAGAGTGAAAATGACTACATAGGGAGGAAATTAGGCATAGTAACTGTCCAGATCAGCTGTAGGTAACGAACGAAGATAAAGCAGGAATAATCTAAAGGCTCCAAGGGTAGTTAGGTATGCGTACAAATACAAAGTAAGGGTTAAGAAAGAAGAATATAGCAATCCAGAAAAACTTATCACCTCAAATTACTGCTCTCCGACTCTGAAAATCCACCACCACCTGCCAAATCAATAAATCGCGTAACCCGTTTCCTCGCCCTCGCACTCTGCACCCAATCCTCGGAGCTCGTATCGTCATCATCGCTCGCCTTGGCATGTCGCTCACAAAGCATCCGCCCATCCACTTCCCAATACTCCGCCAATTTCACCAGGCACGGCGTGTGTCCAGGATATTCACAAGTCATGTGTTCGGGATGGTACCGGTCGCCAGTGTGAGAGACTGCGCAAGGGCCTTCAATCGGTTGACCGCAACGTGCGGCTGCGCATAGTGATTCGTTTGCCTCGTGGTAGTGGTAAGCACATAAAGGTTTTCCATCGAACACGTAGAAAGATTTGTCGGGGAATGGTTTCTGTAGATGGATAGTGTAAGCAGACAACCGGAATTCAAAGGCAATGAAGAAACATACGGAACAGTTGAAACAATTGAAGCACTCTCGATGGTATTTGCCTTTCAGCTGGCCGTCTTTGGATGATACGGCTTGCTTCTCGATCGGCAACTTACACCGACGGCACTGGATACAGGTGTCAATGTCGTACCTTGTAATGGGAACGAAAAGCTCACCTTGGGCAGGTACATATTCTTCCAACAATGTTCGCAAAGCACCCCACCCCCATCAACCTGAATCCACCTGCCATCCTCGATCCTCTTGTCACACTTAACACACACCCGCAACTTCCTAATCCTCTCTTTCTGCTCCCTCACAGCCTCCGTCTGTTTCTCCGTACTCGTCCGCGCTCTCGCGACCAACTTTGGCTTCTCAGCTGCATGCGCAACTTGCACGGTATTGCTCCGATGGGCCATGGGAGGAGGGACAATCGAGACTCTCGCGCTTGCCGACTTTGAACCATCATCATCCGAATTTTCCGTTGCAAACGCTTTCTGTTTGCCGGTCGATTTGCTCTTTGACAAACCATGTGGAAGCTCATCTATTGGCGGTGACTTCGCCTCCCCTGTCATCACACTGCTGCTAGTGCCATACGAATAGGCGCTCCTGCCACTGCTACTGCTTCCACTTATGGACCTTGCGACTCGACCTCCCATGGTGGATCCAGGTCCTCCAAGCCGTGCATACTCACTTGGAGGGGTTCGAGACAACCCAAGGGCATGTGCAATCAATGCAGAGTTACTCTTCGCATCGTCACCCCCGGCACTTGACAAAGAAGAAGTAGAGGATGTAGAAGCGCCTCTGTTGTGACCAGCCTTGGATGTTGGCATCCGAATTGCACTTGGTTCGCTATATTCTGAAGTGGAAGGGAATCGAACATGGTTGGTGGTGGCAATAGATCCGGAACGAAGGATGGAGGATGTCAAAGTAAGCGGAGGTGGTGGATTAGCCTTCGCTTTTGTAGTCTTCACACCATCCTTGCGGTCGTCCTCGTTATCAGTCGAATCGGCATAAGCAAGCCCCAATTCGGACTCAGAGCCTGGTGATCCCGGTGGCTTCGCAATATCTTGATCTTGATGATTTACAATGTATTGAGAGTGATCACGGCTATAGGTAGATGATGCAGATATGCTGGAATCTCGGGGATCAGGGCGCGGTGGAAGAGCAGTAGACGGCGTAGCATTATTAGTTGTATCGATCATGGGCAGAGGACTAGTGGTAATGTTTACGCCTGGGAGTTGGTTTCTAAATTTTTCGAAAAATGGCATCCGAACAGAGGTCGGGGACGATGGTGGCTCTGTCGTTGGGGGCTTATCGCGAGGAGTAATCCCGTTTGGGGGTGATGGCGGACCAGGCGATCGAGGAAAAGGGGAAACGCCGGGAGAATGAGATGAGTAACCTGAGCCAGCGGACAGGGGTGGGGTTGCGGTGACTGCAATGAAATATAAACATGAGATCAATAACATGAGAAGGGAAAGAGCATACAACGTGAGGGAACTGGAATGTCCAAGGCGCCTGGAGTAGGTCGTCGGGAGCCCTTAGGGTGGAGGTCAGGAGCCACATGCTGAGGGGCAATAAACATGGCAGCACGAGCCGCAGCTGCGAAACCCCTCCTGCCCACACCTGCCATTCCAGCCTCTCCACCTATCTTTGTATCTATTTCAGCCTCGGGCGAATAGGTGGTCAATGAGGCTTGTCGAGGAGGGGCTGCTACGTTCGCAGGAAGTGAGGTATCACGGGTGGAAGAAAAGGGACGAGCGGTGGCGGGAGGAGGGCCAGAATGAGCTGGTGGCATGGAGCTTGCATTGGAAGGCGTTCGTGTACGAAAGTCAGCGGTTACAGGGGGACGAGAACGTAGAGGTGAATCGTTAATGGAAGGCAGAGGTCCAGTCGGAGGCAGAGGGCGAGGTGTAGGGGACGGAGTAGCACTTCGACTAAGATCTGAACGAGCCAGAGGACTAGATCTTTGCTGATATGGGGCAGACGATGGAAGATTGGTCCTTAGTCGATCGAGAGTTGGGGAGTCGTGTTGGGTATGCGCTCTTGGTGGAGAATTCAAACGTGAGTCATTTGAAGGGGAAGCGACTCGCTCTTTGAGTCGTGGAGGAAGTAGAGGTACAGCAGCAGCCTGTGAGACAGAAGACATTGGTAAAGAGGGTAGTGGAGGAGGTTTAGAGCAAATATGATCGCCAAGGTTGTTTAAAGGGACAGGATTGTTGCAGTTTGAGCATCTAACGGTTGGTAGTAATTGAGAGATACGACCTGGAGGATTGCCAGCAGGAGAAGGGGTAACGAGCGGTGCCATCATGGCAGCAGACTAGTAACGACCAGCGTTGAGGGTATACGAATCAGACACGAGGGAGTCTGTAAACAGAAGTCAACTTTCAACTTGAAACTGTTTTACACAACGTCGTTCCCATCGAACAGTGCTACTAACTACTAACTTTCTCATCCACAACTAAATTTAAAAATCAATGCTCCAGGTTACTGCTTCACCTCCGTCTTGCGGTGCTCCCAACAACCATACCCCAAATCAGGCAAGTCTGAATTTAAACCGAATTTTGATCTGGTCCAGTCACGGTCCATCTGTCTACCACGCTTGCTATCATGATGCATCAACGCATGGGTGCATCGTCTAGCATACAAGCACACTCTTGAACGTATATATTCTCCATATGACATACGTCACCTCACGTCTTGCCATCACTCACGATCGGGGTCTGACCCTGACTCTTGACGTCCGTTCACACACATCCAGCATTCAATGAATATACCAGTCATTCCCTGCCAGGGTAAAGTGCACAGGCCGGACCGTCACCAAAAGGGCCTTGGACAGAAACTGTCATAAATATCATTTCCGGGATGGAATTCGAAGCTCGTACATTAGGCTTGGCTGCTTCCATGCCTCTTACTAAGCCCTAAGCCTTGGCCCTGGGTGACGTTCAAAGATCTCCCGTAATCATGAAACGTGGACGAATATTTCCAACTTGGTTCAATTTTTTGATGACCAGCCAAAATAGGCAATTCTTTCAATGATATCCGCAGCTCCTCATTCAAAGACTCTATTCTAGTTCAAATCCGTGCCACCATCAAACCTTCATTAATTCCAGTTCCAGTCCCTTGATGCTATGTTATCTTTCTCCAATAAACGGTGGACTGCCAGTGACCACCGCAATAATCGTACTCGCATTTTTTTCGCTTCCGTCTCTCTCATCTTGAAATGAGTGCGCGAGGAGATCTTTATTCCCATGGTCACGGTTTCCAGTTCATGATTGGAGACTTGGGTCAGCGGCCAACTGTCACGGTACCCACCAACTCTATTTTGGAAAGGTCGTGAAGTTCGAGTGGGCTGTTCGTCCAAGTATGAACGCTGGCTGTCAGTGAGCGATCGATGACATCAAGCTAATTCCTTTCGTTTTATACCAAAGGCTAAGTTGTGGGCGTGGTTGGTTGGAGGGGGGACTGAATCTGCAACTGTGCAATCGGTTTCATCGGTAGGCAGCAGTGAGTCACGGTTGTCGACGAGACGTTGATCTTTCCTACTCCGAGTCGGAGGCATTATCATTTCGGGCTTCAAATCGGTCCAGGATTTGCCTTCTTTTCTTTTCGATCCCAAGTTAGTCTCCGGTAGCTGACCTAATATATCAGATGATAAGTCGATCTGATTGATATCCTAAGTGGCCGCCTGTGACGGCGACTCGGCGTTCCCTTCCGTCGGACTCGTCCGTCCCCGGCTTTTCTAACAGTTCACAATAGAAATAAATTTACCCCTATCTCTATTCACCGAACTTGAAGAGGCCAATGGAGAAACAAACTGCAGCTGAAAGCCACGAAGTCTACATCTCATTCAATCCCTTTGTTAGCACCATATCTGGCCATCTGTGCAACCTCATGCTCCTATGGGCCCTCTCAAAATCTGTCAATTTTTCTACAGAGGCAGCTGGTTTCGCGCTCTTCTCCCTTGTGCCTACAATCATCTGGACAATCCATGCCTTCCCCTATTTGTTTCATGACGCCCTCATCCACGATTCAACCTTCCTCTTCATGGAATTTCTCAAGTTCCTATACGTCGGTGAGCACTGGGCCAAGGTACAGGTCGAACTATATCATCAGAAAAGTCTGACATGCTGGCTACCCTCAGTCACGTTAGCAATCCATGGCATGGTCGGCATTCCAATTACGATGTCCGTTGTTCCTGCCACGGTTGGCTTGCAGAGTATGTATGCTAGTCATCTGAAGGCGATGGAGGTAGACGAACAGTTGTGGGGTTGGTTTCGAGGTTTTTCTGGGGCAGCGGAATGGGTTATCAGCCGCGTCAAGCCCGCCCCATCCGTCCGCCGTCCGACTGACAAGAGTGAATGATTATCGATGAATGCCGGTACAATGCTGCCAGGCCACCTGAAAGCGCAATTCTACGCTGAAATTACATGTATAAGTATGGTCCCCGGGTATCAGGTATCAGAGAGGTATTAACGCCACGAGTACTATGTTTATTGTATTATTGAAGTAAAATTAGGTTATCAAAATCATAATGTATAATAATCGCGATTTCTACAGAAGCAAATGGTAAAGTTACTAAAAATAAATCAGATATACGACTTACCTCAACCACCCAGCCAAAGCAACCTCTTGACCCCATATTCCATCTTAGCATATACGCTGGTCATTCGCTGTGCCTGGGCCAAACTACGCGCCATTAAATTCAACGTAAGACAATGAAGAAGATGGAAACCCACCTAACCACATCTTCACTGGTCACAAACCCATCACCAACGGCACCGACGTCATTACAAGCACGTTGAATACTGTCGACGATCAAGTTGGCCGCCTCCTGGCAACTTGATGCACCACTAAGTTCATCCGCGGCCTCAGCATACATTAAATCCCCACCACTCGAGGATGTACGCCTCCTTGCTGGATCAATCGGGAGTACCTTGAACGCAGCAAGAGTTCGTCCAGCACTTGGAGGTAGGGTCTTACTACCCAGGGCTGATGTCGATGGACCTCTGCGTGTGAAGCTTCTTGCCAACAAGAAGTTAGGGTTGATAGTGGACGTGAGTCCTCGGGACGACCGGGTGAGAGTTGATGGCGTTTCCAGAGTGTTACGAAGGGAATAACTGGTGACACGCGTTATTTGTTTTGAAGTATGCCATGTCACGACAAATCCTGCGTTTTGTAATGGATCCCGGCTCGCTTCCTCGAGCGGTGATAGGATATATGCGCCTGGTTTCTTCTTCGTCAGTTTTGAGGGCATTCGAGGACTGTCGGTCTCAATCACCTTTGCTAATTCCTACAATATCTCCGAGCGGGACACGGGTGTAGAGTTTAACTTTCTCCAACGTGTAGTCATAACTCTGTGATCACCATTGATTAACACGGGAGGGATAAAATAAAAAGATCCACTCGCAATGATGTATAAAGCATTAACGGTCTGTAATCGACACGCGTCCAGATGAAAAAGTGAGCCATCGGAGCGGTGAACCGAAACAAGCCTTTACCAATAGCAGAATTTTCTCCTCAAATTTATCCCCAATTTTTGAATTTAATTCCTCGGGTGAAAAGAGCGTCCACCCCGAAAGTAGACGCTCGTCTTCATCAAGTACACGACATACTGATGTTGCAATTGCCTCGGCACGTATTTTGGATAATCGTATCAAGTCTCGTGGATCTGTAGACTGCAATTTGAGAAGAAACTCCGAAAATATGGAGAGAGTCCGATTTCCAAGCATAAAGTCAATAACTGCTTGACTAAACCAGTCGCTGAACGTGGATGAGTACATTCTAACAAAATGTTAGAAGGCATATAGTTCAGGTCGATTCCGCTCACCTTGCGAGGGAGTTAACGCCATCATTAAGTAAACCACTCAGATCGCGTTTTCCTGTTCTAGAGAAAGATAATGAGCCCGCTTTCAGTTGAAAGATAGACCTAGCCCCACCTTGTGAAGTCACCCTAATCTCCAAAGTTATATCAATACGAATTTCATGAAAAGCAAAGCGGACCTTGAGTGCAGAGGTACCAGCGCTAAGAAATTTCGTAAGGAATTTCCGCAGAACTGAACGTTTGTTAGACGTACTATTCTCTGCTGATCGCATCGCCGTTGTTTGCCCAAACTAGGCTTTAATTCGTGAAAGCTAGATTTCTCATGACTGAAACCCACTTACCATCGTTGAATATATGATCTATCTCTGTCCGTCCCACGTCTTCCGGATTAAGGAGAGCAGCAGCACCTAGTTGCCTGTTCAAGATGAAACGCGCAAAGGCAGACTAGGTCGTGGATCAGAAATAATTGAGACGAGTGGTGCCAGTGAAACATAGTGACCTGTACAACGTTCGTCCGATCTAAACAATCGATACAGTTCACACGAAAAACTGCCTTTTGTCGAGACAAAACGGTGTTATCAGAAACCCAAAAATATCTTGTTGTTCGTTAGCCTTTGGGATAGGTTACAATCAACGAGCCATTTACCCTTGTGTGTCAAAGGTCTTGTCCAAGGCAACAATCAGTTTTGAGATGTTTTCATATCTAGGACCTTCAGTAAAGATTCCGTCATTGCAGTTAGGACTTACTTCATCCCTCTTGTCTCCTGGTGGAAATCATATTCATGGTATCTAAAATGAAAATAAAACAAAAAGAGATCAGGATGAGATGTGGAATTGAGAATCATTCAACAAGTTCACTGACTGGGCATCTTTTGAATCTAGTTCTTGCATGTACTGTCTATATGCCTCTGTTACTGCCCCTTCCTTTCCATGCTGCTCTGCGAGATTCAGGACGGTCTGTGCCGATCAAAAATAAACGTCATGGTAGGATTCAAGTAGGAGCTAGGACGAACGTGAGGCCCATACAGAGGAATCGTTCTTTGAAAATGTCTTCTAATCATCTCTAGATTCTGTGAGCGAGTTCTATCTGATGCAAGTAATGGCGGAGGTTTCAATCCATAGCCGGTCTGCGTCCAAAAGAGTGGTACTACAGTGAATGCCACAGACAGTCAGCAAAATATCACCTAGAATCAAGCAACTTACTTGACCCTCGGAGCTGGACGTAGGCAAAAACATTTTCTACTCCAAGCCGCTGGTATTAATTGTGTTGTCAGTTATGCCCAATAGAATAAGGAAGTAAGTGTGAAAGGCACCTCGACTCTCATAATGGTTTCTGTCTCTACAAAATTAGCTACGTTGGCATCATCGTCTATGCCGCGTCGTTGAAACCGCAGACCAGCTCTGTATCTTGACCGCCGAGATATAATGATATATTCCGCCAAGGTATCCTCATCATGCGTGACTGGATCAGGTGGAATGATGAACTGTGCTATTTGAAAGTAACCCTGCATCACCGGAAGAACGTAAGAGTGCAGCTGATTAACGATGATGAGGACTATCTATGCTGTATGATTTATTGTTAATAATTACCCCAGCATCGATAAAAGGTTTCAAGAGCCATTCATTCCACCAGAATCGCTTATCAACACGTCTCCAGAGGGGAAGAGTAGGGTTTGGCTCAAACAACGGGCTGATCTTTGTTCCTTCTACAGAATCTTCCTCTCCTGACGGAAAGTTAGTTGATTCTGGGGAAGGGAGGGCCTTGAGATCAGCCAAAAGCGCATGTTGTTGCTGTGACTTGACCACTTGATCTTGTTTATGTTGCAACGAACGCGTAACGTCTGCAAGAATCTTAATATGAAAGGAACTTTATACAATGGCAGACTTGCCAAAATTGTACGCGAAGTACATCCCCCCCTTGCTGAATTCTTTGATACATTCCCTGATAATCTTGCGTTCCAGTTCAGTTTGTTTTTCTTCTACAGAAGCTGGAGGAGGTGCGGTAGCGGCCAATATACTGTCCACCATTGTTGCGGGTTCTTCGTTTTCTTGATCCATTATCTTGTTCACCGTTTGCTCTTCCACTGAGAGGGAATGTGACTCTGAATTCAAGGCAGAATCATCTTCAGTTTGACTTGTTGAAGGATGTGGAGTACGTTTCGATAGTCTACTCCAGAAAGATAATCGCGAGGCTAGAGTCTTGGCAACGGGAGACGATGACACAGAATGTTCAGAAGAATGAGTAGACTCGTCAGATAACGAGGGGCGAGGGGAGGAAGGAACAAGAACTCCCGGGTGAGTGGCTTCGTGGGGGTCATCAAAAGGCGATTCTAACGGGGATGAAAACTGGACCTGGCGTGATGAGCTTGAATGTCTCTCGTCGTCATTGGGAGGGGGAACCACTCCGAGCCGTTCAGGGCCCCCGGCGTCCGGAATAGCAACAGGATCAAAATCTCTCGCGGCGGCTGCTTCATCCAAGGTGGAGCCAGAAACAAGAGAGGAACCAGGAAGCGTTGAATACCGTGATGCAATTGTACGCAAGGTCGTCCGAGCGCGCTCTTCCACGAGTGGGATTGCTGCTACACCACTCACCCCATACACGGCGTACCTAGGATCGATCACTGTATGTTATGATTCAGCATCCAACCCCACTCTAGTTAGGAACAGATTTACCAGTCCCAACCTCCGCTTTGGAAGTGATGACCAGCAAATGGGAACCTTAGAACACGAACATCAGTTATAAGTATTACCACATAACGTCATGGAAAACAGGCACCGGAATAGAGTTCCAGAATGCCAATGATTCCGTACACAATCACACCCGAATTCTCCCATTCTAGTCCATCCCCACTGTCGTCCGGAGTGATCTCCTCGACCCTGACACTCTTCCCCCACACAACCCGGACATGCGCAGTAGATCCCGAGAGTCCAGGGGCGTATGGACGAATTAGAAGTCCTTCTTTGGTGACCAGAAGAGATAGATGATCGTGTGGGCACGGATGGGGCACAGGCGGCACGAGATATTTGGGTTGGAGACCGGTCGTGTGCGAGGTGGTTCCACTCACGGTTGGAATTGGCGGCACATTCTCAGTCTGCGGTCCTCCATATTTTGGTAATGCAAATGGCTTCAGTGAATTTACGAGCAAACGCTTCATGGCATGGAAGAGGCAGAAAGTAGAGGATTTACAAATCAAGATAGTCGTCGCATAGCAATTGATCGAGCTACTTCTGGCGGTTTACTAGAGCCTCCACCAAGCGGCCTGGTATCATCTCGTGCAGTAGCAGAATTTCCTTCCGGTACATACGTACAAAACCATTGTACAAAATGATAAGGAAATGTCCTAATAGTGTTCAGCAAATACGATAGCAAGACAGCGATGAATAGGGATTTTCAAAAATCGAATAATATGATCAATCACTCCTAGTGAAGTCCGACTCTGGCTATGACGCGCCATAAGGAGGTAAGCTTTCAGCAGATGAGAGCTGCATAGGCCCTGACTGTGCATTTGGGGGTGAGAAAACAGACAAGCCACCCACTCCATTTTCTACACTGCCACTAGGGGCGAAGCGGGAGAAGAAACTATCCCATTGTCCTGAAAAGCAAGTCAGTACCGGATGCCAAATATGATGGAATAACTACTCACCCCAATCGAACATCCCACCTGGAATACCCTCCAAAAGCCCATTATCAGCTAATGCAAACTCCTGTATCGTATTCCCGCCCTGCGGCACATCCAACACATTCATCACTTGCACATCTCCAGGCTGCTGCATCTGCATGTTCAGTGTCGGGTTCACATTCGGATAACTCCCCGACCTCCGACCTCCAATCGGTGTGAACTGAACCATCGGGGACGTCGATTGTATGGACGCTGAAGAGCCCAAGCCCATGCCTGGCGCCGGCATGATTGCTGTTGATCGCATCGATGACGAGGCACCAAACCCACGATGAGCAGGCGGTATGGACGAGGGTGATGGCGGCGATCGCGGGTGGTCATGGGGAAGGGGCGGTGCAAAGGACGAAGAAGTTGTGTATAAGGAAGCGCGTTCTCGGTCATTGATAGAAGACTTTGCAGGGTCCGGCGCAGCCTCACCTGAGTCAGATTCGGCGTCCGAGGAATTGCTGCTAATCACCACCCCCGATGGTATGTCACTAAAATCACCAGTCTTTGCTGCTTTCCCGTGGGCTACGAAGACGCCACCTCCCGGTCGCGTCGGATCCTTCTTGTAGTCCAACCCTACTGGAGGTTTTGGTTTCACCCCACCTGTTGGATTGAGTGCAGGTGTCTCCATTGGGGGTGGGGGCCCCTGAGTTGCTTCGTACAACAGAGAGATGATCTCGGCTGTCTGTAAGGGAAGCAGTGAAAGGGGAGCAGTGAAAGGGAAGAAGTTAGCATCAGGCCCAGGATTTCTAAGAAATTGAAACCGGCCTTGCGTCTCACTGACATATGGTCAGGCGATATTGAACCTTCCCATCGTCGAACACAGTCTCGAAGTTTGCGCAACTTGGCTGCGGCATCATCGTCCTTTCTTCGCGCCCATGTATGGTACTGTGGAGAGTTAACAAACTTGAAGTATTTCTGCATGAAAGTAGTAACACACCTGTACAAGGGCACACGATGTTGCTGCATATGCAACCAACAACCAAACATCATATATGCGCTCGTTGGTCTCAAGCCAATCAATAGACTCTCCCGTCAAAGTTATCAGCTTGCTCCACTCCTCTACGGTGAGTCCAAATTTGAGATGGGCTGGACACGAATAGCTGATTCGCATGAAAACACGCCAAAACATCATACACACGCAAGAATAGAGAAGGTGTAGAAGGCCTGAAAAGTTCCTGTTAGCAACTGACCAAAGATACGGAAATCGGGACATACCAGCGTTGCGACCGGTTTTAGGACCTCGAAACCTGAGATGGTCTGGAAGGTTCGCCTTCCAACTTTCCATATCCGCCAGAAGAGTATATAATTGTTCATCAGTTGTAAAGGCCAACCCAGAGGGACTTTTGGTTGCGTAAGGCTAAGA
>QLOK01000879.1:723-30785 GCA_003313805.1 Tricholoma flavovirens
GGGGGTGGAAAAACTCCCGGGACCAACCAAACGCGACACACATACCACATTTGGATGGGCCGATGTTCAACACATGTGCTCTGATGCATGACACACAGTTTTTGAGGCAGCATTGTGTCACACTTCCATCCCTCGAGAGGAAACAATGACACCCCAAAGGAGAAGTGTGACACATTTTCATATGCATGCAGGCAGCGCATATCTGGTAAGTCCTTGATGTAATCAGCATAGAACAGCCGGTGTTATCATGTCTAACTTCAAGTAGTGATGCCAATGGCTAAGCCAATCACTTTCAAAACATCAACATAGAGCTTCAAATAAAGTAGATTAAATTCTGCAAATATTTGAGAACCTAGATCTCTCTGAACGCCGGTGGGTCTTCTGCCAACACTAAGTGCGAAATGTGGTTCTTCCGGAGATAATTGACTGGCTACAAAATGGCTCAAAAATTGAGCTGTTTTGTAGCTGGTCGAATACCTCTTCACTGGCAACGTGGATTGCTTAATGATGGCAGAGGACCCACCGGTGTTCGGGGGGGGGGGGGGGCCATCCCCTCAAATATTCTCAGAATTTTAACTATTTTATTTGAAGCTATATCTTGATTTTATCGAAAGTGATCAGCTTAGCCATTGGCATCACTATGTCTAAGTAAGTGTATCCACTGTATAATCACACTACACCAACCCAAATTTCTAGGGGGGTCATGATAACAGAGCTACAACTCCCTCTGACAAGCACGGGTGCATCAGCAAACTGGCAAATCAAATTCTGAGTTTTCACTGGTTTTTGATGGTTTTTGGGTTTCTGGAAACCTCATCAGCAAACTCTAATCCTCTGCACTCTCAGAGGCACAGCTCTGCATGTTGAGAAGTAGAAGACTTGAAAGAATGAGTGAACTTAGTTGGTTATTTTTGCAAGGTACTATGTACAGAATATATATACTACTTTGGGTCATTGCCCACTGTAAACTAAACAACTAAGCAAGAGGCAGTATCTATTTACAGCAGTGCGCTCAGCCCTGATCATCCTTGTTCAGTTGCACTAATTATAGCATTGGAGTTGCCATATTTGGCTCCACCAATCAATGCTCAACACTCCCCCTCCTATGCCATTCCTAACCATTTAATAAAATCATTATGTTTCAGCTTTGGTAATGACTTTGTGAAAATGTCAGCTCAGTTGTCATCCATTGTGCAGTACTGAAGTTGCATCTTGTTAGAGATGATTTTCTCACATATGAAGTGATGTTGGATGTTGATGTGTTTAGTGTAGCTGTGATTGATCACATTGTTAGAGTAGTTGATGGCTCCCTGATTATTGATGTTGAGTGTGGTGGATCCTGAGTATGGAATACCAAGTTCAGCTGTAAGGGTCCATAGCCAGATGATCTGTCACATGGCTAGGCTCTCAGCCATGTATTCAGCTTCCATTGATGATAACACCACTGTGGGTTGCTTCTTCAATTGCCAGGAGATCGGACCATTTGCCACTTGGAAAATGTAGCCAGAAATAGATTTTTGATCATTCATGTTGGTGCCCCAATTGGCATCTGAATAAGCCAGGGGTTCGACTTCTCCCCCTTTACAGTAGATGATCCCTAAGTTGCAAGTGCCATTAAGATATTGGAAAACATGTTTGACAGCTGACCAGTGAGCAGGGCCAGGGTTACTCATAAATTGGCTGAGTGTTTGCACTGTAAATGAAATGTCTAGTCATGTGCTGATTTCCATGTACATAAGTGATCCAATAGTGTGATGTTCATCGCTTGGTGTCTTTACCAATTTGACATTTGGGTCCAGTGGTGTGCTGACAGGGTGTGAATCTGTCATTCCAAACTTCTCCAGGACCTTCTTGACATATTGTGTCTGTTTGACTTTTAAGGTACCTACCTCCATGTCCCTGTCCAATTCCAATCCTACTATCTGCTTTGCCTCCCCCAGATCCATGATCATGAAGTACTTCCCCAGTTCAGCTTTCATATCTGTGATGGCATCAATATCTGATCCAAGAATAGTCATGTCATCAATATGGACTGATATGATCAACAAATCCTGATTGGTGTGCCTAATATAGACACATTGATCTGAAAATAGCCATGTGAAGTCCATCTTGAGGAAGGTTTGATTAAGCTCCTCATTCCAGGCCTGTCCTGCCTGTTTTAGCCCATAGAGAGGCTGTGAGAGCTGCCATACTCTCCCAGTTCCATTGTCATATTCCAGTGGCTGCATCATGAAGATTACCTCATCTAATGTCCCAGAGGTATGCACCTACAACATCAACCATGTGGATCACGAGCTCCAATTTTGTTGTGAGTGCTATTAATAGCCAAAAGGTTTCCACAAAATCTATTCCAGGAATCTGGGAACATCCTTTCTCCACAAGTCTCACCTTGTGTTTTGTGATCATCCCATTGTGATCACATTTGATGTGGTACACCCATTTACTTGCAATTGCCTGCTGGTCTGATGGTAAGTCAACCAATTTGAATGTACCTCATTTGGTCAACTGGGATATCTTGGCATCCATCCCTTCCTTCATTTTCCCCAATCTGATCTGCCCTTGGCTTCCTTTACCGAGAGTGGATCATCCTCTAGTGATGCCCTGATCATTGCATAATCCACCATGATGGAACTGGAAATTAATCAGTGGCTGTGAAGAGATGCAAGTCGATCTTTCTCAAGGTACCAGGATCTTTGACAGGGTTTGTAATGCATGATGTGTTTCCTTTTCAGGTGTGTTCTGTGCCTGGATCCCTTCTCCACCTGATGTCTGCTTGTCATGTTCCTCACTCTCCTCCTCAAGCAGCATAGGGTGGGCAATTTCCACATCATGTGATTTCTCCCCCTCAACTTCAAATACCACATTCTGAGAGGTGAGGATTTGGCAGGTGCTGGTGTTGTAGTACCTGTAGCCCTTTGTATCATCAGCTACACCCACAAAAATAAATTGCTTTGATTTCGGGTCGAGTTTGGAATTTTTCCTGTTCTGCTGTAAGACCCAGCAAGTTTTGCCAAATTCCTCCAGATTTGACACATTTGGCTTCTTTCCCCAAAAGACTTCATCAGGTACCTTGTAATCTTTGATTGCACATGTTGGGGATCTATTTTTAAGATAAGTGGTGTAAGCAACCACTTCCTTCCAAAGGGAGTAAGGTAGATCATGCTGATGGATCATCACCCATGTGTGTTCCACTATTGTTCAGTTCAAACATTCAGCAATTCTGTTCTGCAATGGTGAGTGGGGGGTCATGACATCCAATTGAATACTGTTATCCAATAAATATTTCTTAAACTCCTTGTTAAGAAATTCCCCTCCTCCATCCATGTGAAGTTTCTTAAGTTTGTGATCAGTTTGGCTCTCAACAAAACTCTTGTATTGTTTGAATTTTGCAAGCACCTCTGATTTCTGCTTCATAAAATAAGTCATTGTGTGTGACTTGCCATCTGTGAATGTGACGAAATAGCAATCTCCCCCTGGAGCCTGAGTGCATGCTGGTGATAATACTCAACTAGGAAACCCACACAAAACCCTACAAAAGGCTTTGTATGGTATGACATGGGTTAGAGGAAGGTAGCGAGGTGGTTCTAAACTTCAGCAAAGTAAACCAAGGTTATACTAACTGAAAGCAAGATATTTTGAGGGTTTTTGATTGAGGTTTGAGGAAAGATTGAGGCCACAATAAAAGTTTGAGGTCGCAATAAAAGTTCAAGATCGTGATAAAAGTTCAAGACTAGACAATGTTCGATATGTTCAAGATGACAATATGATGATTTTTGAAGAAGTTTGTGTTGCAAAACTTGGAGAAAAGACTGGAGACTTGGACTCAAGGGTGGGAGTTCTTAAATCAGATGATAGAGAAGTAAGGGGAATGATTTCTTGTTGGGTAAGGTAGGTAATAAGTCTAAAAACGATGGGTAGATGATAGAATGATGCGAAAAGTGAGACAAATGAAAGGAATCCATGTGGGGAAACACATGTTCCCTTTGAGGAGTCTGAAATACCTCTAAAATCCTCTCATGTCCTTCAAAGTGTGACCTTGCCTACTGTTTTTCATGCTGTTAAGACAAGTGTCTCAACTCTAGTACAAGCGCTTTCTGTCTGTTGATATAGATGATCAACAATCAAAGGTTATGTCTGTTACTGGAGGCTTTCTCAGTAATGTATTCTCATTCCTACTCAGAGGCTTTCTTGAGTAAGTCTTCAGGAGATCGAGGAGTCACCAACTCAGAGTCTTTCTGAGTGGTTCTAAGGAGTTGTGCTTGTCAAGTTAAGACAGTAGATTGCTTAGGTCAAGCTGAAGAGCAGGACCTCTGACTACTGGAGTTTATATACATGGAGAGCATCTCTTATCTACCAATAGGCAAAATGGATGTCTATCACTAAAAGGTCCATAAGGAAAGAAGAGATGAATATCAAGGAAACAATAAGGTACTAGTCCAGGCCAGGTAGGGTAAGTGAGATGTGGTAAGATATTAGTAAGGGGGCTGGGCTGAGGTAGTAAGTGTTTATGAGAAATGAAGAAAAGAAAAGAAATAAATGTTCTGGCTTGTCTGTTGTCTGCAAGACTTGTAACATTACCCCTCCTCTATCTTGAAAATCACTGATTTTCCTCTTTCAAAACCTAGATTTTCTTGAACCCCAGGATGGGTGTGGTGAGGGATTTACTGAATCAGTGACTTGGGATGGGAACATTGCCTGATGCACCTGTGAAGAGGTTGGCATTAGAACAGGGAAGGTGGGTGATGGTTCACTGAATGGAAGGGGGCCTTGTGGAGTGGTTGAAGAGGAAGGCATTTCTACCCTTAATGGGGTTGGTCATCATTTGAATGTCGCTTGTCTCATTCTAGCTTGGGGAGGAGAAAGGAGGTCATTTAGCTCGCTGATGGGTGGTGGTGGTTGAAGGTCTTCCAGCTCCAGTTCTTTGCTGTTGGTGTCATGATTGAAGCGAATGGTACTGGTTCTATTTGGATAGGTGGAGTGTGATGACCTTGGGAAACGATGTTCTTGCCATTGCAAGATTTGTACAAGCCCAAAGAAGATGAGGAGTAGGACCAAGGCGACAGCAAAAGTGGTCAGGATGGGAGTTACTGGCCAGAGGTTTTCAGGGAAGGAGGAGGTGCAGGTGGTGGTGGTTTTGCAAATGACAGTGGAGGACATTTTTGACTGAAGAAAGAAGGTAGTTCTGGGATTAAGTGAAAAGAAGAAAGGTAAGAAAGAAGTAAGCAGATATAAAGAAATCTAAGTTACTTGTCTTTATTTGGGATTATTGATCCCCAATTGGTTCTCTGGTGATATTAGCCCATGTGGCATCATTGAAGGTGTCAGAGTAATTAAGATCCATTGGTTCTTCTGGGAGGGTCAGACAGTAGACTGATGGGTGTCCATGGGTGGTTTTCTTGCAATGTAGGCAGGTGGAGTGAGGGCAGTACAATTAAAAATGTCCTCTTTCTTTGCATAAATTACAATAAGGTCCTTTTTTGGCTTTTTGTTGATTATTTTTTCTTTAAATGGGTTTATCAGATAAAGGGGTAGGCGAGGGTCGGTTGTTGGATGGAGGGATTAGGGGGGATATGATGGGCTGGACTCCTGCATCAATGAGGGCAGAAAGTATGGTGCATTCTTGTGCCTGTGCATTGGCAAGGAGGTGTTGATTGAGGGACCAGGCATCATAAAGAGAAATGAGGTTGGGATAGCAAAGCAGGGCTTGTCTGATGACTGGTTGGTTGCTATGGTTGGATAGGAATTGATAAATGGGGAGGATGTGTAGAGTGACTGGGTGAGGCATTTCGGTTTGTGGTCCTTTCCTAGAGTTGTTTCTTCCTTTTATAATTGTCTAGTAATTCTTTCGCATGAGAAAGGTTTCATTCTGGTTCCCAGGAGTTTTCCGAGGTCAGATAACCTTGCCATTTTACCAGATAATGATATCCTCGCACCTTCTTTCTGTGCATGACTATTGCCTCCACTTCGTATTCTTTTTCTCTTTCTACAAGGTCCAGGGGTGGTTAGGCTATAGCACAGGTTAAGGGAACCCATGTGGGTTACAGGTATGGGTAGGCATGGGTATGAGTATGGGTCATGATTTCCATGACCCATAACCCATGCCTACCCCCACCAAGAGGGAGGGCAAGAGCAAAATCTAAAATACATACATAGTAAATTACAATGATTTACAACTATATAGCTACTTATTAACAAATAAAAAATGGGGTGAGCCCATCTTAGAAGGGGAAATGGGAGGCTTATATACACCCATGTGCACTGACCATTTGATCTTGTGTGCACATCACATCTTTGTTGATTGTTGATGCATTATTTACCTACCTTTGTACTAGCTTTGTCATGGTGTGTACTGTGTCATCAATGCCCCCTCCATCGTTCATCATCCACCTACCACTGCCATCACTCCCACTGCCCCACTCATGCCCCTCTACATGCCAAACACAGCCATGGCCAACAGACAGAAAATGGGCCCAAATGCCATACATCAGCGTTTGGGCCCCAGGTAAGTTTTTCTTCTTTTGCTTCTTTTTACTAACTACTTTGCAGTGATGACAGGGATGACAGGTGACAGCCAATGACAACGGGGGCAGGACAATAACAATGATGATGGGGGGAGGGCAACCACCACCGCCATGAGCAACTGTTCATGGGGTGAAAACAGGGGGCAACAGGATGGGAATGATGAGGCAGTGAGGGAAATGGACGATGATGATGATGAAAGGCCATCAACACCCCAATGACCCAGCACCCACCCCCAGCCATATGAGCCACTGCTCGTAGGGTGGATCATGGGTGGGTGCTAATGGCTGACAATGATGATGGGAAGATGAGGCAACAACAAATGGGCACAGGCACCAAGAAGAATGACTCTGCTGACAATGAAAGGGGCGTGACGATGATGACCAGGGCATGAGGATGGGGACAATGAAATCCAAAAAAAAGGCCAAAGTGACATCAAGGACATCCCTTGGGCTCTAGGTAAGTTTTTTCTTTTCTTATTTCATTTCTTTGTTACTAACAAACATTGTTATGTAGTAATTTAAACTACTAATGACGATGACAGTGACCGGACAACAATGAGGAGATGTGAGGGGGGAGGGGGGACTATGATGACCACAACGAAGGAGCAACCCACCACCTGCCTCACAGGGATGATGACGGTGAGAACAGGAGGGGGAGAACAAGGAACAGGGGACAACAACAACCAGAACACAGGGATGACAACCACTAGGGGGACGGTGGAAGGTCAAGGGCAACAAGGGGAAGATGACGACGATGAACAACCCCCCCCTCACACAAAATGTGGGCAGGGGTCTGTTTTTTTTTTCTTTAGTACTGTTGCCCCAAATTAGGTAGTTTAGATAGAATTAATATGTATAATTTATATACTTGGTATGAGACCTGCACAGGAATTGATACCTGCAGGACCTGCTGGGTGTCAACCCATGGGTTGATGGGTTAATCCCCATTCAGGTATGGGTATTGGTAGAGCTTTGGGTACCTGCAGGAGTACCCATGCCATTGCCTAGGGGTGGTTCTGGGAAATTTGGTCTGTGGGTGTCAGTTTCAAGATAGGGGGTGAGGAGAGCAGCATGGAAGACCAGATGTATATTCCATTGTTTCAGGAGGATTAGTTGGTAATTTAGGGGGTTGAGGACTTCTTTTATAACGAAAGGTCCTTGACATTTCAGGGCCAGTTTCCTAGATGGGTATGTGGTCTTTAGATTTTTTGCTTTGAGCCATACCTTCTGTCCTTGTTTGAATGGGGAGAAGTTCCAGTGAACTCACTCTGAAACCATCTGCCTGGCAAGCTTGTGGGTTGCCAGGGCTTCATCCCATGCTCTTTGGAGAAGGACAATCCTCCTCTCTAGTTCTGGTATGTTAGTTTTCATATAGGGGAGCAGAATTGCCTTGGGTTTGTATCCCATCATGAGGTAGAATGGGTTTTTTCTGTACTGAATGTGTTCTTTGGTTGTGTGTGAATTCTGCTGTGGGTAAGAGATGCTTCCAATTTTCCAGATTGTTAGAGCAAAACATTTGGAGGTAAACCTCAATTTCTTAGTTTACCCATTCAGTTTCTCCATTGGTTTGTGGGCGATAGGCAGTGCTCATTGCTAGTTTGATTCTGAGGATTCGCCCAAGTTCTTGGAACAGCTGGGAAGCAAATCTCAGGTCTCTGTCAGAGATGAGTTTGTTGGGGAGGCCAAATCTTTTGTAAACATAGTCCAGATAGAGGGCAGGGGCACCTATAGCATCAATGGTTTTGTTACAAGGGATTAGAATTACCCCCTCTGTAAGCCCATGGTCTACCACGACCATCAATGCATCAAATCCATCAGATTCCAGCAGATCTGTGATGAAATCAGTTGTTATGAGAGCGAATGGGCGTGTTGCATCAGATTTGATGGGGGAAAGAGGCGGTGTCATCAGATGTGTGTTGACCTTCATTTGCTGACACATCACACATCCCTATACGAAGTTCTTGACAAATGTGACCATTCCAGGCCACCAGTAATCCCTTTGTAGTAATTCTGTTGTTTGCCATTGACCAGGGTGTCCTCCAGGTAACAAGTTGTGGTATCTCTCTACCAGTTGTCTTCAAAGATTAGCATTGTCTGGCACATAGCATCTGTCATTAAAAAACAGTAATCTGTTTTCCACTTTCCAATCTTCCAGAGATGATTTCATGGGTGGGGTTCCTTTTTCCTTGAGCACCTTGATTGCATCTTGTACCAGGTCTTCTTTCATAATTCATTCAGCAAATAGGTCATGTATTGACACGTCAATGAATCTGACAGAAATTTATCTGGTGAGAGGGTGGTGTCCTCATTGTTGGTGTCGTCTTCAGGGACATGGTCTTCTCTTCTGGACAGTGTGTCACTTTGTACCATCTGCAATCCTGGAATGTGAACTAAATGTAAGTTAAACTCAGACAGGAACAAACTCCACTGGGCTTGTCTCCTGTTTAGTTTCTGCGTAGTTCTGAAATATGTGAGATTTTTGTGATCGGATAGAATCATTGTCAGATGTTCTGAGCCTAATAGATAGTGCCTCAACATTTCCAGTGACCCTATAATTGCCAAAAGTTCTCTGTCATAGATCTTGTAATTCCTTTCTGTAGGGGTGAATGAGCATGAGATGTATCCACAGGGGTGCCAATCTCCATTGACATCTCTTTGCCTGAGAACTGCCCCTGTAGCCCATTTCAATGTGTTGGACTCAATTGCGAAAGGCTTGGTTGAGTCGGGAATGAGTAATACCAGGGTTGCAGTGAATTTCTTCTTGAGGGCATCAAATGCTTGTTGGCATTCAGGGGTCCATTCGAACTGTTTTGTTTTCTTTGTTAGTTCATTGAGTGGCTTTGCCAGGTCAGCACAGTGTCTGATGAATTTTCTGTAGAAATTTCCAAAACCCAAAAATGATCGTACTGCTTTCATGATGTTCACTGGTTCTGGCCAGTCTTTTATCCCTGCTAGTTTCGTTGGGTCCATTGAGATTTTGTTCAGTTTGATGATCATTCCCGAAAACTCTACCTTCTGTGTCCCAAACTTGCATTTCTCTGCCTTGAGATAGGGGTCATGCTCCTGTAGTTGTTGTAGACCCTGTTCTGTCCTGACTTGGTGTTCCTGTTTTCCTTTGGAAAAGATGAGGATGTTGTCCATGTAAATTATTACCCATCCTTCATTCAGCATATCTTTGAATATGTCATTCATCATTGCCTGAAATGTAGGAGGTGAGTTGCACAGCCCAAAAAACATTACTGTTGGTCAAAACAGCCCCCTGTTGGTCTTGAAGGCTGCTTTCCATTGATCCCATCTTTTATCCGAACATTGTGGTATCCCCAGCAGATGTCCATTTTTGTGAACCATTGTGCCCCTTGTAGTTTGTCCATTAGATCCCCAACCAAGGGGAGTGGATAGGTGTTCTTGATGGTCCCTTCATTTAGATACTGGTAGTCCTGGCAGGGTTGCAGTGCTTCAGAGTCCTTTTTTGCTACAAAGAAATAGGGGGATGCCATTGGTGATTTTGAAGGTTGGATGTACCCCTTCCATAAGTTGTCATCAATGAATTCGTCCAGTTTCTGTTGTTCAGTAAGTGAGAGTGAATAAACTTTGCAGTCCTTTGGGATGAAGTCTGGTTTGAGATCTATTGCATGATCCCAAGCTTGAGATTTGGGGAGTCTTTCCAATGCCATTTGTTTGAATACTTTTCTCCATTGATGGAACTCAGGTGGGAGGAGTTGTTTGAGGGGTTTGTCCTTTTCTTGCTCTGCCCCATGTGCCAAGTGTTGAGATACTGACATTTTTGTTTTGATCCAGATCTTTTCTCTCTGTAGTTGCAGGGTGTCCTTCTTCTGTGAATTCTCCAGTAGCTGGGTCCCCTAGATCATATACCTGTGGTCCTTTGATAATACAGAATATGTTAGTTGGTTCATCTTCATCTGGGACTTCTTCAATGGTTGTGCTGGGTGTCCTTTTTTTTCTGAATAGTCCGTGGTTCTTCCTGGTCTTTTCTACAATTCTTTGTATTTGGGCGAGGTGGTGTTCTTCTCAGAATTTGAAGGTTCCTCTCTTCCAGTTAATGATGGGGTTTACCTTTTGTAGCCATGGCAGTCCTAAGATGACCGATTCATTTCCTAACCTGGTAACCAGGAATACTATCTTGTTTCTTCTTCTGTTGATCTCTTCTTCTTCAGCATAGTGAGTGATGGTTCCTTTCTTGTTCAGGGTCCCATCTATGTTTCGTATGAGGATTGGTTTCATCAGCACGAGGAGCTCTATCTTGTGTCTGTTGGCGAATTTATGGTCCATAAAAACTCCTCCTGCTCCACTGTCAAGGAGGGCTTCTGTGTCAACGTCTTTTCCTCCATTTGCTCCCACTTTGATAGGCAAATGTATTGATTGTTTTTCTAAAGTGGCTAGTAGTACAGAGCAAACAGGGAGTTCAGTGGTACTTGGCATTGCTGCAGGCCACTTCTTTAAAAACCTTCTTCTTCCATGAGTGTGAGGGCTTTTCCTTTCTCTTCTTTGTCTAGATCTCCTAGGATGGCTTTGATGTTTGCATATGCTTAGGTTCCCTTCCTTCTTGGGATGAAGCGACTTGCTTGTTCAGGTTGTGGATATCCATGTTTATTTGTTTGGTCAGGTGATGGGAAATTTCCATGCTTGTGATCAGCAGCCCTATGTCTGGGGCTGTGACATACAAAGCAGAGTCCTTTCTGCATGTGTTCAGTTCTTTCTTGTTGGGATAGGCAATTTATCTCCAACGTGGAGCTTGCGGCCTTGGGGGTGGGGGTGGATTTCTTTTGTGGGTTTCTCATGCCCTTCCCACAATAGCTCTGGCTCTCCTCCAGTTTCCATCATATTTCGATGCAGCTTTTATCATCCTGTTGAGGGTGACTGGGACATTCTCCATAGTGAAGATCTTGTCTAGGAGGGCCGGCTTCAGACCATCCATAAAATATTCAATAAGGGCAGTGTCTTCAGTGAGACCTGACCTTCATTTCAAGATGAGGAACTGGCTGATATAGTCCTCTAAGTCATCGCCCTGTTTCAGGGTCTTCATTTCTGTTTGGGCTGATCCCACATCGTCTAAGGGAGAAAATGCTTCCTTTACTTCCATTACAAACCTTTCCCACATTCCCAGGCAGTCCCTGCTTCCTCATTCTAATGCCCATGCTAATGCCATTCCTCTATTCATGAAGGAGAGAGCGAAGATGATTTGCTTTTTGTTGATGTCATAGATGGCTTCATTCACTTGCAAGAAGAGCAACACTTTTTGGAGGAATTTTGTTGTCTTGGTCCAGTCTCCAGTGAAGTCAGATGGAGCTCCAATCTTGATCTCTCTGTTTGCCATGTCGGTGTAATATTGTCGTCGTTGAGGAAAGTGAGTGTCAGTGGTTCAGGGGTTTCTTGTTTGATCTGTGGTGGTTCTTCCTCTTCTTCTTCTTCTGCTGAGAAGTCTTCTTCTTTCAGGAATCTCCCTGGTTGTCCTGGTTCTGACTTGGTGAACCACTTCCCTTGCATTTGAGAAAATCTGGTCTGTCTCCCCTGGTGACTATACCAGAGCCTGTCTTTGGTGGTAGCCCCTCTCAGTGGTTGGTCAGCAGACTGCTGTCTTCAAGACATCTTGCCTACTCTTTGGATAAGAGGGTGTTCGTGTTCAGCTTGACCTTTTGTTAAAACAAGTGTCTCTATAGAGTCTATAAGCTCCTATATAGTCTATTGATTGCTATGGTGTCTACAGGTTCTACAGTGCTATGGTGACTATGGTGACTACAATGCTATGGTGCTCTATAGCTCACTATGTCATCTATAGCTTACTATGGTGCTATGGCATGACCCAGGGTTTGCTGATCACTTGCCAAGTGTACAGGCATATAGGATGCCCTGCTGAAATTGAGCTTCTGGTAGAATCTGTTCTTGAATTCGTCAATGCAGTTATTAATCTAGGAGATTGTGTGAGGTAGCGAAGGATTACATAATGAATTAAAATTTATGCAGGTGCAAGCCATCACCAGGCATTCCCTTGGGAGGCTTTCAAATTTGTCAGGATAGATGGCAGCAAGGCTTTTGTTACTCCCATAATGAAGGTCTTTGCATAGGTTCATGATACAGGTGTGACCAAAGTTCTGAGCTTTACCCTATGACCCTAAATCATCTAGAATAAATTAGGAATTACATTTTCATCCTTACCACCTTGCAAGAAAAAACCTGTCCTGAGAGGGGTACCAGCACCTTCAGAAATCATTTGTTCATACTCCAGTTGATTTTGTCCATGTTCATCAATAGTCAGCTGTACATGCTCACTGTAGTAGATAGGAATAAGGTCAGTAGCTAGTTTCTTCATTCTTCCATGGTATGTTGCACCATCCCCAAAGATCTACAGAGTACAAGTGAGTGTGTCTCAAAGGAATGATAACCATAATAGTACTTACAAGTACTGATATTGCATGCTTCTTGTATAATCCTGGAAAATTACACAGATCTGCAATGCAACACAGAAATGGTCTGAGATAATGCTTACCATTGTTGAGAGGTGTTGCCCCAGGACTTTCTTGGTACATTGAAATGGCCTCTAAAAGACAGTCATGTGCATCTTGCAAAGTTTTTGAGTCACATTCTGGAATCAGATCTGTCATGTGAATGTGTAGACAATACAGATTTTTAGTGTCCTGAGAACATCTACCCATGCACCTGAGTAAAATCCCAACTGTGTATCTTTTGGTCCTTGAGCCTTGTCAATCCTTGAGTGATGCATTGCCTGAGATTAGACTGGAGGGGTTCATTTTCAGTGTTGTTGTCTTCTTCTTCATCTTCAACATTGTCAACAGGCTTGTTGGCCTCCAGGTCCTCAGTTGCATGCCTAGAATATTGACTGTGGTTCCTATGCTGAGTAGCACAATTGTGGTGAAGGGAGAGAGGTTCTGGAGCATGGGTCTTGCCATTTTTGCACTGATCATTCTTGAGGACAGTGAAATCAGTGGGAGCATGGTTGCGATGGTAGGTGTACCATGCAGGTACAATCAGATTATATTGAAATTCAGCAAGAGACTGACCTTGATTATAATTATCTTCAGGTTGGTGAAGAGCAACTAGTGTGCATTGATTGTCTTCATCAGGTGATTGTTCATCAATCTTGGGTTCTGCTACAGGAACAATTCAGTGTAAACTTCATGAATCAAGAAGCTGTTGCCTTACCAATGCCATATATCTGATTAATATTGCAACTGATCTGCATATCCTGAGGGCCATCAGTGTAGGGGTCAATTTCCATCTCACATTCAAGTTGTTCTTCAGCATCAAGACTGAAATCTTGTCCTGCCTCTTGTGCATCCACATCCCCTCCTCCTTGCACATCCACATCCTCTTCCCCACCCTCTCCTCCCTCCTCATCCCCATTTATGTCCTCATCCCTACTGCTGACCCTACCATGGTCCCTGTCCTCACCATCACCCTCATTCTCATCATTGTTACCATTGTCCCCACCCTCCTCATTGTTGTCTTGCTGTTGGTAGTGATGTGGGGCTTTGTTGTTCACCTCACCATATGCATGCAGTTCAAGAGGTTTATGATGGTTGAAACTAGAGCTGAGAAGTGGCTGTGGAGCAGGTTTGAATCCAAATGGCAAACTCTCTGAAATGAGCAGTTGATGGACAGGTTTGGGAGGCCCAGCATGAAGAGGAGGATCAGTTTTGCACCCATTGACAGACTTGACTATTGCTTGTGCAGCCTTGTGAAAATGTTATATACTGCTAGCAAAGAATGCCAATCAATATGCTCACCACCTTGCTACCTCGCTTTTTCTTTGGTGGAGGTTCCATCACATTGACTGGTGCATCCTCAGGCACACATGTAGTTGGTTGCTGCGCTCGTTGGGGTCAAGTTGGCTCCTGGATCTGTTTCAAGACTGCCTCAAGCTGTGCTATCACACCTCCTTTCCCATGATCTGCTTGTATTGGCCTTCCATTCATGGGTGGCTCCACTATCAGATGATAAAAATGTCAGTAATGAGATATGCCAAAAGTAGTAATCATTTACTGGGAACAATATTGACTGCACTTTGTCTGTCAGGTGCAGACCCTTTCAAACCTGATTCTGATGGAATATATGAAATGAAACTACCAACCCATCCACCAATAGCAACCAATATATGTGATTTGGCACACCCACCTTTGACTTTGGAATCAAACCTAGAAAACTCAATACTAGTACCAAGGCTAATAACAACATAGGTGATGTTGATGCACCAGATTTCAAGCCTGGTTCTGATGGTATAATGAATTGTTATTGTGGGGGTCAATACAATATCCACAAATAGCAACATACATGATGTCAGTGCATCTGCTTGAAGTCCTGTTCAACATGATTTCTTAGCTTTTGGTGGTGGTGGCAAGTTGGATGCAGTGTGCTTCTGAGTCTGGCCTCCCATGGTTTGTGCCAATAACAAAATGGGCAGATAGTGATAGAAGCAAACAGCAGAATCAATGTGGTGAAGTATCTACTTATACTATGCCAAATCCCATGACTGAAATTTGAACATAATAAACTATACAGTATACTGTACATTTATGAGACAAAAAATTGATGGCAGAAAATGAATATTATTGAAGTATGAATCTGCAGAAAAAGGCCACAGGGAAATGAAGAGTTCACAGTGAAAACATGGGAGCTAATCAAGCGTCACACTCATGTGTCCTTCTGGAACAAGGACAACACGTTTCTCTGCAGAATAAATCGAATGGCCCTCAGGCTTGATATAAATACACTTACTTTGATGCTGAACCACTTGTGGTAGTGTTTTTCAAAATTGAGGCTTTGTCACCTTGCCAAATCCATATTGCTTGTTAACCCACCTTGCCTTTCCAACTTGTGTATGTCCATTTGAGCTAATTTATCTTCAGCATTGTAAACTTGGCAAACTGCATCTTGAACCTGTGCAAGCACATGCTTTAGCATGGTGGCATTGGTACAATGTTCAGCCTCAATGGCATGGAAGATATGTTGGGCACCAGCTGCTGTCTATACCATGTCAGGAATTCCTCAAAGGGCTATGAATTGTCAGATTTAGTGGTAAATCATATAAAGTGATGACATACCTGAAGCTTGCTAACTTGTGATCCTGGCAATTTATCTAGGATGGAACCACTGGATTGTGAGACAACACTGTTGTACATAGTTATACAGTCTCTTGTTGGATACTATGGATAGGGATCAGTGATCAACAAGTTGTTGATTTAAACATTGAATGTCAAATGTTAAGTTTCCCACAGTTATGGCCAGTCCAAAAGCACACACAATTGGTGATTCCTTTGGTCAATTTCAAAAGCTACACTGGCCATCAAGAAATTGGCCCTTTCCACAAGGTAAGCCTTACACAATCATCGATTCATTGGTACCAGTCACTAAATCTGGTCTTCAGTCATTCTCTTCCATTAGGGTTGTTCACAGTAGCCATTTTTGGCTCATTTTTGGCTTCATTTTTGGATCATTTTCAGTTGTTTGGCAGAAGAATGATCAAAATGGACCGAAAAATGAAGTGAAAATGGCTACTGTGAATGCTCTGAAATGCAAACATTTCAAAAATGAAGCAAAAATGCATTTTACCCAGCCCTGGCAGTGCTCAGCACATTCAAACTCCACCTCAAAGGACTTCACAAAATTATTATTATTGTAAGTACATAGGTACTATCTCAATGTTAGCATATTTTTGAGTCTTCACTGTTGAGCAATGGGGTTTATTCAACTTTACAATATATATTCTTTCATACTACTAATAAAAACAACCATGAAAGAAAAATAACAACACAGGGAAAGCAGGGCCCTCCCTCCCTAACAAAAGCCCTCATGCATTGCCAACATGCACTAGGGGGGTTTTCGTTGTCATCATGGAGGTAGTGATGGTGCTGTTAGCACCTGGTCCACCCTGCAAGCAAGGGCTCACAGTGGTGAAGGGCAGGTGCTGGGTGCCATTACATCCTCCTCATCTCCATGCACCTGGCATTGTAGCTGAGCTGCATCCACAATCCACCCTACGAGCGATTGCTCATAGGCATGGGGTGGGTGCTTGTGGTGGTGGTGGTCATTGTCCCTGTTGAGTCATTTTCACCCTCAGTCTGAGGCCGTTGGATCTGTCATCTGCTGGCAGCACCTGCAATCCACCCTATGAGCAGTTGCTCGTAAGGCTGGGAGTGGGTGCTGGGTCAATGTTTCACATTGGGGGTAGGCATTGTGTATCAGTGATGTGGCATCAAGAGGGGGATTGGCTGGTGCTTACCTGACAGGTGTCCCCCTCTATGGGTATCCCAGCACCCCTCCCTGTCCTCCTTTTTGTGTTCCTCATCGTATGGCATTATATCCATCACCTGGGCCTTCCATTCTCATTGTCCCCCCTTGTCATGCACTGCTGCTGCTGTTTTGGTTATCATTGTCCATTTCTGTCCTGTTCTCATATTGTGGTGGTTGTCCTCATCATCGTCTTCCTTTGTCAGTGTCAGTGTCATCCTCTCCTGCTGTTTTTGTCATCATGGCTCCCCTCCTTTTTCGTTGTTGTGCCCTCCCCATCTTCACCATGCCAGTTGCTTGTTTCCACCCCACAAGCAGGTGCTCATAGTGGTGGCATGTGTGTGGGTGTCATCCTGGTGCCATCTCATGGTAAATAACATTGATCAAACCTAGAAAAGAAAATAAAAACATTTGTTAGTTGAAATGAACTTGAAAGAAAAATACCTATGAACGACCTGTTGTTGTTTGGGCCCAATGTGGTTGGTTTGCAGAGGTTGGTGATGTTAGTTGATGTAGGAGTGAGCATGGGAGTAGTGATGTGGTGGTGATAGAGGTATGAGGTGGGGGCATTGTCATTGATGGTGGTGGTCACTGCAGTAGGTTATGTGTTGGAGCGGAGTTTGAAATGCTGACAAAAATGGGATGTGAAAATGAAAATGAAAATGACCATTTTGCAAAAGCGAGGGAAGGGTTTGATTTTTCAAAAATGATCATTTTTCGGTTCATTTTCAACTCATTCTAAAGTTCATTTTTGAAAAATGGAAGAAAAATGAAAACTGAAAATGAGCCGAAAATGGCCCGAAAATGGCTACTGTGAACAACCCTATTGTTGGGCTGAATGGTTTGGGAAAGTCCAACACTATTGATGCACTCCTTTTGTATTTGGATCCCATGCTACAAAAATGAGGCAAGCCAAGCTATTAGAACTGATACACAACTCTGCAATGTATCCTGACCTTCAGGAATGTAGTGCTGAGGTACACTTCTGAGAAATTATTGATAAGGTATGTTAGCCAACCTTTTTAAAGCATGCCATTGGATTCTAACTATTAGCAGCACATCTCTGCGCAAGTGAAAGAGATAATTATTAGTGAGATATTCTACTCAACTTATATACTACTGTACTATACTACTGGTATGTTCTACTGTATTCTGGTTATCTCGAGGCAATGCTAAATATAGAAATGATGAGTAATACAACATAATTGTCCGACCAATTCCAACACTAACCACCTCCCTCTATCCCATAAATAGCCTAGGTCTGAAGCCTATGAAGCTGTTCCAGATTCACAACTTGTTGTTACATGCTAGGCATCCAAAAACAACTCAAGTTGGTATGCAATCAATGGGAGAGCCAGTACCTACATGGAGGTACAAGCATTGCTGAAAGGATGGGGTATGGATCTAGACCACAAGCAATTTCTTATTCTACAGGTTTGACCTCTCTTCATTGCACACTGGTTTTATTTTAATATTTATCCAAATACAGGGTGAAGTCAAGTCCATAATGCAGATGAAAGAAAAATTGCAAAATGAACACAACAAAGGGCTTCTCAAATATCTAGAAGACATCATTGGGACATCCAAGTACAAGGAACATAGAGATGAAGCCATGGTAGAGATGGAAAGACTGCAAGAGGAGTGTGCTGTTAAGATGAACAGGCTGTGGATCATAGAGGAAAAGGAGTTGCTGGAATACCAGAAGAAGGAAGCAGAGGACTATCTTTGGCTGAAGAATGAGCATGTGCATGTTCAATCACAGCTGTGGCAGTGGATCTTGTCCAGGTGCTTTTTTAATGAGGACTTTAAGAGGAAAATTGTAACTTTTTTCCTATACAGATCCATTTGTGTACTGACATATTGGTGATAGGCAAGGTTGAAGAAGGAGCTGGCAGATGAGACCAGTTGACATCAAGCTGATATCGATCACTTGGATGCTCTCAGGAAGCATTACAAGCAGTGTGAGACTATATATGCTGTTCATCCTATTCTTTGATATTATTCTCCATGATTTTCAACAAAGGTCATTGGTTAGGAAGTCCAAACTGCAGCTGAAGCAGCTCTCAAAGATCTCACTACAAAAGAGAAGGAGGAAGTTGGATTACAGGAACACAAGAAACACACTACCACCAAGGTGAAAAAGCTGAAGAAATCTCATACAGATGTCAGTTGAACTTATTATCTCATGCTTATAACAAACCTGACATTTTTGCTTTTGAAGGACATGAATGCTAAGGCACAAGCTATCCATGACATTGAAGATAACTCTGAAAAGATGGAGAAGGAGAAAGCCAAAGTTGATGCATATGAAGCTTCTTTGGTTGCAGAGGAGAAGATACTCAAAGGCATTCATGACAGCCTGAAGGGTATGATTTTCTTCGGCTTTGCTGACTGCAAATGTGTCTCATGTGGAACCTTTGTGTAGACAAGACACAAAGTTTCCACAACCAGATCGAAGTCAAACAGAAGGAGCTCCAACCCAGGACTACCAAGATCAATGTAGCCACAAGTGAACATGATGCACTTGTGAAGAGAGCAGAGGTACTTAAGGAAGCGAAACAAGAAGCATGAGAGAATCTGGAAAACCTCCAAGCTGACCAGGAGGTTAAGGTAGGTGATGGTGTCATCTACCTGTGACCGAAGTTGAACCTTCACTACTACCTTGCCAAGTACATGAAGCTCAAGGAAAGTAAAAATGATCTCCAACATGACCTTTGTACCACAGAGGCTGACTTACAGGTAGGTGTAATACTAGTAGAGGAAGTCACAACTAATTTTACAATCTAGAATGGTCAAAACAGTTCAAGAATGGAAAGTGAAAGCTTCCTTGACACACCAGAAAGTTGATGAGGCCAGAGCACATCAGGAAAATCCAATGCCAACTTATCATACTTATTCCTCCTTATTCTCACTTAATTTCAAAATTAAGCAGCATTAAGCAAATTTCCATTAAGGAGATTTTGCTTAGAATAATAAGGGTCATTTCCTGAATTAAGCAAATTCTCCTTATTTGCTTCCTTAGTACTTCCTTATTTTGCTTATTCTAAGTATATGCTACAAGGTCATCAGGGGATTCTAAGGAGCAATCTGAGGACATTAAGCAGCTACAAAAGTAGATGTAAGCATAGTTTTAAATGTCAAAAATCTCAACAGGCCATCAATATCAGCTCTAATAAGCATCATTAAGGAAATTTAGCCAGAAAAATGTGTATATTCCATCATCTAAGGAAGTATGGAAAGTGTAATCTAATCAGAATTGAAGATTGCAAGGAAATTCATCATGCATATAAGGAATGATCAGGGACAAAAAATAGAGGAGCATCATGATAATCAGCAGGGGTTACATAAACATCACATCCTCATCACCTCTAGAATAAATAATCAGTTAGTAACTAGAAGGCAAGACAAGCAAGATAGATGTTCATACAATCAGAATCATCTTCACCACTAGAGGAATGATCAATGATGTTGGCACAAACGTCGTCATCGTTGTCAGGATGTTGATAATATCCTCATCTTCGATATTCTGGCTGGCCTTCATGTACTCAGCAGACATTGTAATGATTTCGTCGAATTGAGAAGCAGATAATTTTTAACATAAGAAGAACAGTGTCTGCCCCATGTTGCCTCATTTAACACTGTGAGCTGATTAGAGACCTTCCCTGTGGCTTGATTTAATTGCTTCAGAAGTGTTGCACCCCTTGGCCTTTTGCACCATCTTGACAGTGATTATTCCCAATGTGATGAGCTTCAATGCATGTTCAACCTGCTATGGCCATGAGGACGTGACATTGTTGTGATGGCAAGAGCTCCATATAGCTGAGAATCATCAAGCCCATCAATCGTCTTGGCACCCTTAACAGCAGTGAGATGAGATGCGAAGGTTTGCAGGATGAAGGGGCCACGGAAGGCCCCTTTGAATTTCTGTGAAATGTGTTGATAGCATGCATGAGGCAAAATGATCAAGCAAATATATTTACCTTAGCATCGTCGCCATTAGCCTTGTGGTAAAGAAAACGAAGATGTTCAAGGTACTGGGCTGCAAATTCTTGGTGATTCTTGTTGGAGTTCTTCAAGTCTGTGTTTGCATTGCAAAAGGCAAGGATGACAGCAATCACCATCAATCCCATGGTGCTGCGCCACAAGTCTGAAACACATTGCATAGTCTGTAATGTAAATGTTTTCAAAACTCATAAATTGACAATTAACATGTACCAGCTGATATACAGCACTTGATTGGGTGATCTTGTAAGATATGTCACTGAAAACCATGTCCGAGATCTTTTGCATAGCTGTACACCCAACCTTGACATTGTGGTTGAAGGGGTTGTCTCACCGAGAGATGTGCATCATAAATGTTGGGACAAAAACACAATGCCAGACCTGATGATTGATATCATGTGGAAGATCGTCATTCTTGAATTTCTTGTTCTCTGTCACTTTGATTTTTTTTTTCGGTCATGAGTGCCTGGTTTGAAATCTAGACATGAGTTCATACATCATGATAAAAAAATGCTTACCTTGCTGTTCAACTGTCTCTTGCCTTTGATGGGAGAGGCATGTGCTGCATCACATTCAACACCAGCAGTTTCCTCATGATCTGAGAGACCTCCATCATATGCATAAATAGAATCTGGATCTTGTTTGATTTTGATGTAGTCTTGAGTGCTAGTGATGGTGATATCACTGGTAAGAACAGAGCTGGTGACACAGGAAGAGGCACTCGTTAATGCTGGTGTGGTGGAGCTGTGGCAATTAGTGCTCAATTTCCCTGTCTTGACTGTTGCCTGACCAGTAACTGGTTTTGCACTGGATGGGATGGACTTCACCCAAGTCTCAACAGTGGAGGACTTGATCTTCTTCTGAGGGGGGTCACTAAGCGTCCAATAAAACAATGTAGTGGGATCAAGTGTCAGCATGATGGTTGTCAACTTGAATGAGTAAGGTACATACACCCTGACATCACCTAGGAGATTGTTCTGATTTGGATGCTTGGTGATCGGTTGATCTCCAAGTCCTTTCTCTTTGTCCCTTTTCTTTCCACCCTCATTCCCCTCCCCTCTTTGATTCCACTGGGGGCCATCACTGAAATGCTGGGGTACATCCTTTAACTGACTTTTTACCTCAGTAACTGTCACTTGTACCTTCTCTTCTGCTGCAACCTCTGCCTGCTTCTGACTCACTCCACCAGTGCCATTGATGCCCACTCCCATCTGACCTTGCTGAATGGCTGTAATAGCCTCATGTACACCCTGTTTCTTCTTACCCAGCTTCTCCACTGATTCTTACTCCACAGCGTGCTCTACAGCTCTGGGCTTCTTTGATGGTGGTGCTTCCATGTCACTTTCCATCTCAGTATCATGCCCTCATGCCTTTAACCTCCAATACCTCAATGGCAGATTTATGCTATCACTATCAGTCTCCTCCAGAACCTGTCCCTGCCATGAGCTCTTGGCCCTCTTGACCAATGAATGGCTCACTATCACCTTCAAAAATTTTGGCAATGGTCGCAAGCTGTTTGGTGGTTGTCAAACCAACATTTCTGGCTGTGCCTGACTTTGTCACTTTGTTGGCTGCTGTGGCTGGAGTAATTTTCTTCTTCCCCTTTGGTACAGACATAATTTTGGCAGATTGCATAGAATTATCTGACTCATCAGCAGATTCGTCAGGTGGAGTATATGTATGCTTATTGGGGTTAGGCCCATCATCTTCGCTGGTCCCAAGACCTGCATCTGAATCTGGCTGGCTGCCACGAGGCATGAAGTTGGGTCAAGGCATGGCATTAATGAGGTCCTCATTGTTTCTCGTGTTACTCTCAAACTCAGTGATGTGCTTGATGCAGGCTTCTTGGGCTTGTTTTTTGGCCATGTTAGCTGCTTCCCTGGCTTTAGCAGCTGCTTTCACCTCCACTGAGGTTCGACATGGTGCTGGTTTGGTAGCCAGGCCTGGGTGTTTGGAGCTATTAGATGCATGAGTTTTGTGGGAAGACCTGTAGAGAGGGGACTGTTGCTGAAAGGTGCGTGTTTCAGAGTATATGTCAACATGCAACGTGTCAGTTGAACTTGAACTTAGAGTTCAATCTGGCATGATTTATATTTCCATGCCTGTCAATCTGTTTATACAAGTTTATACATGTCCAGCCCTTCACTCATATATCTTCCTGTCCATAAATAGGGATCATCATGGGTCATGCAGGTATGGGTATGGTGTCTAAAATACTCAACCTGTGTTATACCATACCCATACCCATGGTGTCATGGCTTTTCATGGGTAGTACTTTGGAATGCTCATTCTCAGTAGAGGATGAACATTTCCCCTCACAAACATGGAATCCATTTGTCATATATGACATCTTTATGGTCCCAAATTCCCATTCCAAATGGTTCAGCCATCACACTTGATGGCTCTCCTGCTACTCAGAAAAAAAAACTTGAAATGTTCGATCTTAGCAACTGGTTAGCCATCCTTCTCACAAATCCATGAACATGTCTATTTACAGGGTGGATGGAGGGTGATGACCAGCAGAAATAAGAATGAGATGACAGATGACAGAGACAGGCTACATCAGCTGTCAGTGATGACAATAGATAAACCCTCCCTTTCATTGAAGCAGCCAACTCTGGCAACCCTGACATCTAAGATGCACAGCTTCCCTGGCTGTCAACATTTTCCTAGATCTGTTTATTGTCTAATATTTGTTATCTGAACAGAAACAATCTGGAAAACTGCTAAAACACCATGGTAAACACTCATGGTGTTTCCCCTGTGGTACTCTGAGAGACACCATGGGTCAAACCCACACCTGTGGCTATGGTAGTGGCTATGAATATGGTGTATACAGGTGTGGGTGTGGTGTGTGAAATTTTACCCATGGTGCAACCCATGCTGATCCTTATCCATAAATGTAGCATTCTCCTTTGTATCTACACTCCTGCCTTGCCCATAGTTCAGTACTATTTGAGTTTCCAGCTTTTGTCATACTAATCTACCCTCAGTCTTCAGTCATATCACCTTGCTGATTGTTGCCTCCTCATATTTTGACTCCCTCTTGTCATAGTTCTGTACTATTCCTCTCATATTTTGACCCCTTCTTGTTGCATTGTTTTTGTATTTGAACTTTATTGTGTCTTGGACCTTCGTCTATCTGCAAAACTGCAACCTCTACTAGAGCCAGCACTCATACTTACCACCTTGTGCTGCTTGCATTTTTGGGTCTGCCAGGATCCTGCTGAAATTGTTATATCTGCTGGTGGTGTCTTAATCCTGCCTGTGGCCATTGTTGTCCTGCATCTGTATTTGCACTCCTCCCTGCCACTGGGTCTCTACAGCTGAACCTTGTTGCATTCCTGCATTATCTGCACACATTCCTACCAGCATACCCTTTCATCTACACCTCTATCACAAGGAGAAAGTCCTCATCTCGAAACATGCAAAGCAATATCTATACTCCTGCAGCTACTTGGCCTAAATTCCAGTGTTTGCAGTGTGTTTGTCGATTTTATAACAGAGCTGGACTCAAGAGCCATGTTCATGCAAAGCATGGGTCTCAGGCAACTAGCAGTCAAACAAGCCAAATGTCATCCCCAGTTCCTGACCATCCCCTATCTCCACACCACTCAGACAGTGAACTTTACATCCAGATAACTTTTCATTTGAAATTCATGATCAAGAATTTCCTGGCCCATTACCACCTGCATTGTCCCCTGATGATGTACCCATGGATGTTGACTCTGAACCACCATTTCCTGATGACTATGACGAAGATGATGATTATGGCTACAACAATAACATGAATTCATATGATCATGATCTTGGTCACAGCTCTCCTCCCATTATTCCAAGCAGTCCACAGCACGAATCCAGGTCACATGGACATCAACAAACACCTGCAAATGATAATTTGCTCAGGAGAGTCTATCATGACAAACTCAATGGTGAGTTTCTGATGTATTTTTGTCATCTCAAATTTTAAATAATTTATGTATCACATTCAGGTCAGAAATGTGATCAAAATGGTATTAATATTGCTGTGGACTCTCCTCCTCCTCCTCGTGAGTCTGACTGTGGGCCCAATGACTGGATACCCTATGCAGGGTGAGTTGAATCTGAACTTGCTGATTTTTTAGTATTGTTCAAGGCTGGTGTGCTAGGTAAGACTGTCTTCTGCCATAGGACATGCTCATATTTGTGATTGTCCCAGATGTACTGCACCTTCTCAAGATCTTGATGGTCATCAACATCTTCATCTGTCTCATGCTCACTCTGACATATTGGGTGAAGAATTTGAAATAGGTGTGCTATGGGATGAATATGGCATTGTTGGCGATGTTATAGTAATGTTTTCTTATGGTTATATATGTCAATCACTACTTATTGCTTCACATGTTTAGCCATTCAAGGACCATATAGTCACCTGGGTCACTGATTATATCAAGGGGATGCATTCTGAATGTGAAGCTAATAGAATACTAGATGACATTGATCAATGGTGGGTAATTGATTCTACAGATTACTACTATACTAATATACATACAGGATTGCATTGGCACCCTCATTTTCTGGTCTCCAGTGATTTCCAGAGGGTAGAGGCTTCAAGCAATGGACTGGGGATGATTCAAAGGCACTTATGAAGGTGTGAATTAATTTACAATAGGTCCCTCAATTTATCAATTGATTTTGTCAAGGTTTACCTTCCAGCAATTGAAGGCCATGTCCCAGCAGAAATGGTACAGGCTATACATGCCTTTCTTGAATTCTGCTATATTGCTCGGCATGATATTTTTGACACCAGAAGTCTTGAAGAATTGAAAGATGCACTAGAGTGCTATCATACTCATTGCAAAATCTTTCAAGAATGTGGTGTTCGTGCTAATGGCTTTAATCTACCTTGACAACACTCACTTGTTCATTATCATCAACTCATTAGAGCATTTGGTGCTCCTAATGGTCTATGTTCCTCAATAACTGAATCAAAACATATTAAAGCTGTCAAGGAACCATGGCAATGCTCCAATCACTTCAATGCTCTTGGCTAGATGTTGCTTACAAATCAACGGCTTCACAAGCTAGCAGCAGCACAGGTTGATTTTGTTCACCACAAAATGCTTGATGGAACATCTCTTGATTGGGCATTATCTAGAATTGGTGCATATATTTGTCATATTCAAATATAAAGTTACTAATTTGTTAACATGCAGCTGTACATACCAACTCTCAACATGATTCAGAACAAGAATAAGTATTACAAGATCATGGCAGCAATACTGGCTCTGAGCTGGAGGCTACACAGCCTCTACCTGGTAATGAATCTGTAGATCATGAAGACAATAGTAGAAGCCCATGTTAATCTGGCTAAGACTGCTAGTAAGCACATTAATCATTATAATAACTGATACTCACACATTTCAGCAGTCTCTCATATTTATCCAAATAATCTTGCAGCAGACATTGATCAACTTGATCTCAACCTTCTTATTCAAAAGTTTCTGTACAGCCAAACACATCCACAATCATTACTGAGTCAAGCACCAGAACCCCTCAATTTACCTCCATTCAATGACAAAATAACCACATATCCTTCTGCTGTGGCCACATTTTACTCTCCAAGTGATATATCTGGAGTAGGGGGTATGTGTAATGAGTGCATTTGTGCTGTCAAGTCATGGAGAAAAGGCCCAGCATGCCATGATTGCGTCTTTGTAGAAACAGACCCAGATGCTCCTGGAATGGCTGGTCTTGACATTGCTTGTGTCATTCTCTTCTTCTCATGTACATTTGATGGTTTGAAGTATCCATGTGCTCTTGTACAGTGGTTTTCACATGTTGGTCAATCAGCAGATCCAGGAACTGGAATGTGGGTTGTTGAGCCTGATGTTACAGATGAGGGAGTACCCATTGCTTCAGTAATTCATCTTGATACTATTGTTTGAGCAGCACATCTCCTACCAGTATTCAAAGAGGAAGTTGTTTCAAGAGATCTTCTCTTTTCTGACACACTAGATAAATTCCAATTGTTTTATGTAAATAAATTTGTCGACCATCATGCTTTCGAGATTGCTTTCTAGTTATCATTTACTCTTATATATAACTTTCTTTGGTGTATATACTATGCATTTAATCAAGGTTATTGACATGACTAATAATAAGCAAAAGAATGTTGAATAAGTTAACATGTTCTGAGACTTTGACAGTGGAACTTCAATGTGCTACAGGTGGATGCAGCCCAAGCCTGGGAGCTTAACTCCACATACTTGAAAAGTCAAAATTTCAGGTGATGTCCCATGTGTCAGATGATGTCTATGGTGGAAGAAATGATTTCAGTAGTCTGGGTACTGTAAGGGGATGACTTGGTGAGTGTAAAGGTGGTAAGATGAGTGCTTAGAGTACCACCAATCAATGAATAAAACAGGTGTTTATGTTCCTTGATAATAGTGGTAGTAAGTCTTAGGGGAGTCTCGACACAGCCAGCTGGCTATGTGCTGTCTGGAACTCCCATATTACATAAGCTTACATAAGCCACATGCCCATTGGCACTAGACCTCTACAGTGAGCTTCTACATACTCTCCCCATCCCTCCTAGTGACCTTCAAAACCCATTCAAACATCTACAAACATCTACAAACCCATTCAAACATCTACAAACCCATTCAAACATCTACAAACCCATTCAAACATCTACAAACCCATTCAAACATCTTTGAACATCTTTGAGCAACCTCTATCAAAACCTCAAGCTTCAATGAACCTCCTTGAGCATCTGCGATCATCCTCAATTGTCTTCAGACCTCAATTGAACTTTGTTGAGGGTCTTCAAACCTCATCAACTACTTTCGACCCTTCTCCAAACCTTTTCGAGGATTCCTCCATCCATTCTCAAACACATACCAATGTCCCCATACCTTGACAATGTGTTCGCACATCTGCAAACCTCAATAACTGCATTCGAACCTTTGATCAAACTTCAATCAACCTCTACCTCACCTTGAACCTTGATAATTGACCTCAATTGTCCTTGTGGATCTTCAATAGGCCTTCACGAGCATCTTTGAGCCTTGAGCCTTGAAGAGCCTCATCAAGCATCCATGAACTCAATTGAGTGACTACAAACTTGATTGAGCAACTACAAACTTGATTGAGCAACTACAAACTTGATCAAGCGACTACAAACTTGATCAAGCAACTTCAATCTTGATTGAATGACTTCAAACTTCATTGAACTGCCTTTGCAGGCCTCCTACATCCTTTGGACACCTTTCTAGAGGTTTCCTACAGTGTGTTAGCCATTGTTCAGGCCTAGGACTGCATTGGGATGCAGAGTTGTATATGTAGAGTATCAGTGTTCTGTCTATTGGTAATGGACCCTATCAGGACATTAGCTTATGGGTTGGACTGGGTATCACCCTTGGTAGTCTAGTTGAGTAGTTTCATCTTGTAAGGGGATCCTTAGAGTATTCTCTTCAGATTTCCCATACAAGGTGAGTAGTACTGTAAGATCTATAGTTTCTAATCTAACTTTGGTTTTCCCTTGTAAGTATCAAGCTCCTCAAGCTCTGATCACAATGTTGCCCTTACAGGTACCATATACATTCTTTTGTCTGCTCCTCACTATTTCCATATATACCTTGCAAGTGACCTGTACCTGTACCTGTCTGACCCATACCCAGGTACCTGCATGGGTTTGGAAACCAGTGACATGCACTACTGGTTAGGGCTGTGCACCATGACCATATAGTATGGCTTGGATGGTCACCATATGACAGCACCATACCTGTGCCATCTTGGGTTTGTGCTGACACTCAGATGGTATGGTGGATGGATGGCAAACATTCAAAGATGGCCATTAAACTATGGTCCTGCAAGTTTATACAAGATAAGTGTTATTCAATTCAAATCAAGCCTGGGCAAACTGTCTGGTCTACCCCCATGAGAAATAGGTAGATGTGAGCATGCTCTCAGTCCACATCTGGCACCCAGGATATTTCTGATGTCTCATGCCAATTAAAGGTCTGTCCACAATGTGCTCTGTCTGGCTCAACATTTACATCACCTCTCCATTCACCTTTGCTGTGCCCACAATTCATTCCTGTGAGAGACTTGCCCTCCACTTGTATTAATGGTATTCTTGGTCATCTTGATTCAAGCTGAAGCTGGGGTGGCAAACAAAGTTACAAAATGTGACTGGTTGAGGCACAAAAGAAAATGTCCAACCTTTGTATTTCACAAACCTTCAAATTTAGAATGCTGTACATAGTAATGGGAAAGGAACTAATGTGGATATCAAATTCTAAATGATGTGAATTACATGTGTATAGGTTTCGAGTATGCAGCCATCACTGCCTCTTTGAATGCTTTGCTCAGTGTAGGCTGGACATGCCAAGTCAGGCTTGTTAGCTAGATAAGAAGAAGCTTAGAAAGGCTTACATGCACAAGGCTCATCCTCCCAATATCCCTGTGTTTGGCCCTACAACACAGTAAATCAGAACTTGAACCAATCAGATACAAAAAATGTGTACCAATGATATGTACTCCCAAGATCCTATTAGTCTCCTTCTCTGTAATAATCTTTACAAAGCCCTCTGTGTCTATATTTGTCTTTGCATGCAAATTTGCTGTGAAACTGAATTTTCCCATGTTATATTGCACACCAACAGCCTTGAGCTCCTGTTCTGTCTTGCCTACCCATGATACCTCTGGGTGTGTGTACATGACTGAAGGAATTGCATTGTTGTTGACATGGCTGTATCCCAACTTGATGAATTCAACAGCAGAAATGTCCCCTTCCTCAGCCTTGTGGGCCAGCATGGGTCCAAAGGTGATGTCACCAATGCATTTGATGTTTTTGATGGAAGTGTTGAACTGGTAATTGATGACAATGCAGCCCTTGCTGTCCAGCTTGACCCTGATGGCTTTCAGGTTTGATCCTTCAATGTACAATTGTTGTCTGATGGCCACAATGTTAAGACAGAAAAGATGACCAGACTGGGGATTGAACCCAGGACCAACTGGACATATACCAGATGCTCTACCAACTGAGCTATCAGGTCTTGCTGGGTTCAATACAACAAGTTGATTTTATATGTAACCAGACTTCTCAATGTGACCTCAGACTTGACCACTGTTACCCCAGACAGCAGGAGAGGATTTAATGCATACTATACATCTGTTAAAGGGGACACCCATATTACATAATCCATCATGTGTCAGATTACATCATCTGTTGGAATTGGTCGGACAATTATGTTGTATTACTCATCATTTCTATATTTAGCATTGCCTCGA